>JASDQU010107394.1:4409-21570 GCA_032191745.1 Picea mariana
CAGAGGCAAAACACTTATCAAAAATAACACCAGGGTTAAGAAACTCCTGAGAGGGGTGCTCGTTTCCACCCAACCGTAGGCTTAGAGAATCCCAACGGATTTACCACTAGCCACCCCCGAGCTGAGACCACGATGCTGTGAGACTGCGTCTCTGTTTGCCAGTGACCAGGAGCGAAGGTTGCAATCCTTCCTCTCTGCTATCACTCACTCTACGTATTGCCAGAGTTTTTCCCTCGTGTCTGCCCCGCAATCGCTTCTACCCCATGCCTTATCCTCTTGCGAGGTTGCGTGTGGCGTGATTACCCCCGCGCTGATCAGGTCTGATGGCTCTATGGATGGGAGGTTCACCTCCCATCCCTCATTAAACCATCTACCTACCAGCCTGTGAGACATTTAATTCGGGGCCAGCGAGCCGCTTTTGGTTCTTCAGGCCAGTGGAGTCCAAATATGGTATTAATTCTCGGTGGAAGTTAACGCCACCTTTCTAGGTGCCTTCTATCGCCATCGTGGTCTTTTTTTCTGCACATCCCCTCTCAGCAATCCTGCAATAAATTCAAAATGTTATTCACATTCATTGACCTTTTTCCTCAAGGTCCATTTACATCACATATTCACATTTATGAGTTTTCCACAGTTCTTGGCCAGTCCAGTTATTTTTACAAACTGGGGGGAACAGGGTGTTACATGGAGGCGAAAATCAAGAAATAAAATGGTCTCTAGTCGCTTGGGAGAAAAATTGCACCCCAAAATCTCTCGGGGGATTAGGCATCAGAGACCCACAAAATATGGGCCAGGCGCTAGCAACCAAAATTTTCTTGCGATGGAATAAGAAACATGAAGCTTTTTGGGATGGAATATGTAAGGATAAATATGTAAAGGAAAACCTGCCAAAATAACGGATCTGGTTGGAAGGACCCTAACTTGGTTCGCTAATTTGGAACCATGCTTGGAAAAAAAGAGGGATATTACAATAAAAAAGTTTCTGGGAAATTCATGATGGAAATTCGGCCTTGTATTGGGAGTATTCTTGGGAGAAGATGCCAGCCCTGATCAATGTGGGGAAATTTCATCAAATCTAAGAGAGGATGAGAGGAATAGTTTGGAGGAAGGTTCACCAATTCTAGGAGGAGAGCCCTAGCCACAATCAATAGCTTGAAAGATCCTGGAAGAATTTAAAATAATGGCCAATTGAATGGGAGGGAAACTACCTATAGGATATGGAGCAAGATCTTCTTCAAATACCTTTATATATCAAACTTGGGAAGAACATCCTGATATGGGGAAAACAAGGTGATAGAAATTTCAGTATAAAAGAAGCTTACCAACATGCAACGGGAACCTCAACCACTTCCAAGTTGATAGTTTGGAGCAAGTTTTAGAATCCACACCAATGGCCAAAAATAGAGAACTTCGTATGGATGGTAACCAAAAGGAGGGAATTAACATAACACCTCATCTCTTGGAGGGGTTACGAAGGTCATTCCATATGCTCAACGAGCTTCCAAGAAGGGGAAACTACAAACCACCTGTTCAACGAATGCATGACCGTGTCTACACTCTGAGACAAAGGAGCCATTATTTTCATAACCATGGATAGAATCAAACATGACATCAAAAAAAATATTAAGTAATGGAGAACCGATCATTTCCAAAATAAAATCATGAGCTGAATTTGGTCATTATTCTCTAGATTCTTACTTTGGAATATATGGAAGGAAAGGAACAAAAGGATCTTCAAAACCCATTACGGAAACCTAGAAAACATATGGAAAGGCATTCATGAGAATATGAAGGAAACTATTGTTTCCTCATATTGGAATAAGGAATACTAGAGACCCACTGGTAAGAAAAGAGAGATGGTAAAAAGTTGGAAATTAGGCCAAGAACAAAACCTAAACCCTTAAAAAAAACTACGCCCAAAAATAAGAAATGATGGGAGAATTGGGAGCCCGCTCCCTCGGTATTCCTGAAATTATTTTTTGATGGATCTTCAAAAGGAAATCCTAGCCCAGCAAGCGCGATAGGCATATTTTGGGGTTCAACAAGTGAAATCCATAATCTCTTCACCATCAAAATTGAGAATAACGCAAAAAACAACACATAACTATCCAACCTACTCACAGGGTTCAGGATCATTGCCAATATGGATCAGAAAGAAATAATTGTGGATGGGGTCTCCCAAATTTTTATTGCATCTCTGAGGAAAATCATCAATGACACCCCTCTGAAGTGTGTATCAATAACTGGAACCTCTCATTTGGGTTATCTAAGGTGGAAAAATGTATTTGAAGTAGATCAACTATCGTCTTAGTTCATGTAAGAATAAAAGTGAACTCAATGGTTGATTACCGTGCAAACATGGCGATGGATTATACTCCTAGGGAGAGAATATGGTTTTGGTGGGAGGTGGGCCTGAGAGAAATCTAGAAGAAGTTAACATGTCTCACCATGCAAGACACCCCTCCCCTAAATGGGGTGACAATGGTGGAATCAAGTGACTTCGATGAGGGGTGGCCAGTTTTCCACTCGACACACTAATCAGTAGCGCCTCTCCATTTGGACACAAGCTGACATACCTCATGTTTGGTTAATACAATAGATGGAGGCATATGGGAAAAAACAACAATAATTAGGTAGGATGTTGATTCAGGTAATGGTAGTACGATGAGATGAACCAACGACCAAAAACATGAAGGGAGAAGATGGGATGATGACCATGACATACCTCCCTAGTACAACATGTATTATGTTTAGGCGAGCCCAACATGGAGATCCTGGGAGAAATATCCAGGTCGTTAATCATGGAAGAAAGTGGAGGATAAGCCAAATCTTGAGGCAGAAGATAGAAATTATTAATCAGTGAAGGAAGCCAAAGGACAATCACAACATTAAAGCTAAGGAAAAGATGATTAGCTCTAGCTCATTAGAGGTTTCCCTGGGAAATCAACGATGCTGTGTGGAGGAAATAAAGGTGGTGACTTAGGGCTCTCCTTCATCTCAGGTTGTTTCATATCTATAGTGAAGATTAACCGAGGTAGGGAGTGGAACACCTCTGGGAGAGAGAATATATTGGGTCAATTGAGTATGACAACATATATATATATATATATATATATATATATATATATATATTCAAGGTAGAATGGTAAGGGTCAATTGATCCTTTCATGTGCTCCCTAAGAGAAAAAAAAATGATTTCATAGATTCCATTTCTTGGGCTTTCTCTTTATGAGAATATGAATCCCGAGGAAGCGTTATTTCACCCTTCCCTTGGATCCTAGAGGGAAATACTATGCTTGAGGAAGGGGCATATAACCCTTATACAAGCACCTCATCAATGAGAATTGTAGACTACCAGAAGGGTCGACTGAATTTTCCTTGTTCTCCCCCTTGGTGAGAATACTAAGCTTGAGAGAGGGTTATCTAAACCTTATTCAAAATCCCCCTCGACATCAATACTTTGTTTAAGGAAATGTTGAATTACCCTTCAAAAATATTTTATTCTTGAGGATGGGTCGAAAGAACCTTAAAAGTAATCATACTTAATGAGAAAATTAATATTGAGAAAGGACCACCTCACCTTTCCTTGGCATCCTCCTAGATGCCACTACTATGCTTAAGGAAGGTTTGGCCAACCATTTAGTGGTGATATGTAAATTTCCATGGATATTCCATTGAAATTTTTTATCACAATAGATCTTATAATATTCTAAAATCTTAGATTATACAATTTGTTTCCTTAGGCCTCACATTAATTATCACTAACTGATTTCTCATATTTATGAAAATAACTTAAATACAAAAATTAAAAAACAAGCAAATGTACATAACATCCACACAATGAACAAAATATGTATCCTATGAAACTCATAATGGGAGAAAACCCAATGAGAAGGTGAGGCCTATACTCTTTCTCTTTTCTTCAGTTATGATATGAAAATACTAAGAATGGGCCTCACACTATGAATTTTCATATGGCATTGTGTCATGAATGGTTACTAAAAAATCTACTCCCTCTTCTGTTATGCTCTCAAATCACACTCCTAGATGATTTTGTCAACTATGGAACCAATAAAATACTAAAGAATGGAACCCTTTCTCCTCCTTGTAGCTCAATATTTAACATAGCTTGATAGTTTTCTAGGGTTAGGGTTTTTTCATTATCAACCCTCAATTAGTGATAAGTTTTGGACCTTATAGAATCTTATTGAAAGTACACAATTGGCTATCGCCACATTTGTGATTAATCAGGGTTTATGTGGCATCCATGCGTACCATGGTGGTTAAGAAGGTAGGACAACTTGCAGGGGCATAACTTCTACATATGAGCTCCAATTGAGGCGCTTTTCACACCATTGGAAAGGTATATATGTGTAGAACTTGCCACTGAAATGGGACCTAAAATCCAATTACCCCATTTTTCTAGATAGAAAGTACTAATATAGATGAAAAATTATATCATGATCCATTTTGGGTCAAGTGGGATTCCCCTCAAAGAAAATACTAAGCTTGAGATAAGATCACTCAACCCATTCCCAAGCTCCTTTGTGACAATAATACTATACTAGAGAAAGGGTTTCCTAACCATAACCAAAGATCCCCCTTTATAATAGTACTATGCTTTAGGAAGGTTATCCAACCATTATTCAAGATCCCCCTTAATGTGAATACTAGGATTGAGGAAGGGTTGGTTGAACCTTTACTAGTCTCCCCATTGGCATGTGTATTAACATTGAGGAAGGGTCAACTAACCCTTATTCAACGTATTGGGTTGTTATATTCTTTGCAGTGGAAACTTAGTCGAATCGAATGTCTATTCTAGGTGGATCAACTAGATGAATTTTAAACTTGATGGATAAGTCAAGTCAATGGTTAAGTTGACCTTCGATGTTAGGAAATGAGGAATACTTCCATGCTAAACCTAGCAGAAGAGAGGAAGAAAGGTTTAAAAAATAAAGTAAATGATAAAGAAAATACATAGTACACAGAGATTTTACCCTGGAAACCCAATCGAGAAAACCAACATTCCTTGAGTGTTCTTCTTTCTTGTTGTCTTATTCATTGAGAATAAAATTTTGCATGCCTAACCTTGGTCCACACGTAAGACACAATCAACATCATACCTTATTTATTTACACAAGAACAACCCTGTAGTCAATTTGGATTACATCTGCATGACCAATAATGATTCATCATTGATTAGATATTAGCCTTTACAACATTACAACATGCCTTATTTATAAGCTTTACAGTAGGAAAAACCCTAAGAAAAGGTGCCCAAATATGGATACATATCCACATAGATCATTGGATACAAATATCGTGAATCTCAGGATTCTATTATAGTCTACTACAAAGTCAGATTACCAGTCCACTACCATTCAACCTTCATTTGTTATTCAGTCGATTGCCACATGATCACCTATTAACCTCTTTTCAATTGACCTCATTGACTTTCTCTCGATGTATTTGACTTCTAATTTATATGGTCGAAGAACCTCGACCTTCATATCACTTTCTATATCTTCGAATTTGACTTACCTGATCGAACCACCTCAAACTTCAAATTGTTATCAATATCTTCGACTTCGATTTTACCCTATCAAACCACCTCAACCTTTGTATTTCTATCAATTCTTTATACTTCAAATGTCAGTCGATCCACCTCAACTATACTTTCATTGCAAGGAGTATAACAACCTAACATTCTCCCAGTGCCCACTTGTTGTTTTCTTTTCTGAAAATGAGAGATCTATAAACTCTCATTCATAGACCCAGGGAAACAATTCCCATTGCCTCTCTACACCAAGAGAACTTCACAACACTCATAGGCTTGGTCAAATAGTATGTTATTTTTTCCAACGTGTCTACTTTATTCAATAACAACTTGTTTCTTTCCACCATGTCTCTCACGAAATGGTATTGTACATCAATGTACTTAGTCTTAGAATGGTAAGTTGGGTTCTTTTATAGAAATATTGTGATTTGACTGTCAAAACTTATCTTCATATATCTTTGTTCAAACCCAATTCATGAACACAACCTTTTCATCCATACTTCTTCTTTACTTCCATGAGTGACTTCCATGTATTCAAATTATATTGTTGAAAAGGCTATGACTTCCTGTCACTTACTCATACAGTTGATTGCTCCACTGAACATCTTGAACACATATCCACTAATTGACCTTCGTCAATTCAGATCTCCAGCCCGATCGACGTTGACAAAACCATGTACATTTAATTCATTGTCACCTCCATGTTTTCCTTGGTAGCATATAACATAATATTTTGTGCCACACAAATACCTTAATACTCTTTTGATAGTTGTCCAATGCTTCTTCCCAGGTGTCGACATGTATCTGATCAACACTCCCACTGCATCAGAAATTTTTGGTTGAGTGCAAACCATCACATACATTATATTACCAATAGAACTTGCATAGGGAATGCATGCCATGTCCTGTATTTCCTCCCATGTCCTTGGAAACTGTTCAACAATTAGCCTTGCTACCACAGGAATTGGTACCTTCATAGGTTCGCAATCTTGCTTGTTGAAACGATTCAAGACTATTTCAATATACTTCTTTTGATTCAATCATATCTTTCTAGTTTCTTTATCTCTCTTTATCTCCATTCCCATAATGAAGTTTGTTGCACCAATATCCTTCATGTCAAAATTGGAGGATAACTTCTTCTTCACCTCCTTTACTGCATTCATATTGTTTCCAATCAGAAACATGTCATCAACATACAATGATACATATATGAAACACCTACCTTCTTCTTTGGAATATAATAGTGATCAACTTTGCTTCTCACAAACCCCAAACTAAGGATGTATGTGTCAAACTTTTGGTAGCACATCATTGGTGATTGCTCTAGACAATAAAAGGATCTTTTCAGTTTGCACACCAAATATTTCTTTCCCTTTAATACAAATCCTCCAGGTTGTTTCATGTAGATTTCTTCTTCCAAGTCCCCATGTAGGAACGTTGTATTTACATCCATATATTCTATTTCTAGATCAAATGTTGCAACCAGGGACATTAGTACTCTAATGGAAGTTAATTTTTCAATAGGGAAAAAAGTCTCACCAAAATCGACTCCTTCAACTTGGGAATATCCTTTCGCTACCAGTCGAGCTTTAAATTTCTTTGCTTGACCTACTACATTCATCTTCTTCTTGAATACCCATTTGCTACTAGAAATATTTCTTCCACTAGTAATTCAACTAAGTCCCGTGTATCATTCTTGTGCAAGGATTCCATCTCTTTGACCATGGTGTCCTTCAATATTTTTCCCTCTCTTGAGTCGACTTCCTACCCGATCAACTTGGGATCATCTTCGATGGAAGTTAACATGAATTCAAAATGAATGTCAGGAAAACTATACCTTTTGACTATTTTTCTTACTCATTCTGACATCCTTACGACCGGGGTCAATTGTTCCACCTCTTCTTATGATTTATTCGACTCATCTGAGTCATCTTCTTCATTCCTCAAATTAAATCATGACTTCTCTGGATTATTATATGTTTGAACAATTTCTTCAGGCTTATATTTACTTCTGACTTCTATGAAGACCACATCTTGACTATACACTATTTTCCTTCATGTAGGATCCTAGAGCTTATATCCTTTCATTCCTTTTTTGTATCCAATGAAAATACACTTGATTGCCTTCTTGTCCAACTTTCTCCTCTTTTCCTTGGGAACATGCACAAATGCATCCAACCAAATACTTTGATATGCGAGACCGAAGTCTTATTACCAAACCATACCTCATGTGGAGTCATGTTGACTAATGATGAAAAAGGAGACATATTCAATATATATTTTGTAGTGTCGACTTCCTCCACCTAGAATTCTTGTGCAAGCCCAACACCACTGATCATGCTCGTTGCCTTGTCCATCAATGTTCTATTAATTCTCTCAGCAAATACATTTTTGGGGGTATATGGTGTGGTTTTTTTGTGTTCTATTCCAGACTTCTTGCAGAAATGATCAAATTCCTTTCCATATAATTCACCACTGTTGTCAGTTCTCATCACCTTAATCTTCTTATTTGTCTAGTTTTCTACAATATATTTAAACTCTTTGAATTTCTAGAAAGCCTCTTATTTCTTCCTGATGAAATATATCCATGTCTTCCTAGAAAAATCATCTATGAAGGAGACATAACACATGGATCCACCAAGTCAAGGCACTGAAACATGGCCAAACACATCACTATGAACGAACTCTAGTATCCCATTTTACCTTATCGATCTAGATGGGAACCTCAACCGACTTTGTTTTCCATATATACAATGTTCAGAAAGTCAACTTCTAAATTAAATTCAAGAAAATATTCGACCATACCTTTGCTATGCATAGCTTGAAGTCCTTTTTCTCCAATGTGTCCCATCTTATTGTGCCATATCATGGTCGGGTCAACTTTATAATGACTTTTCGAGTCGATTTGAATCTACTCATCCTGAGTCGAGTCGATTCGATTCGAAGTCAATTCGACTTCAGGAACAACGTTGTATTTGAATCCATTCGATTTGACACTCCCTAATAACTTGTATAGGGTTCCAATCCAAACTCCTTTCATCAATACCATTGCACCTATGACCATGTTGCACGAATCCTTCTAAAACAAAGTGTGCACCCTTTCATCACTCATCTTTCTAAAATATATCAGTTTTCTTACCAAACCTAGAATGTGTAGAACACCTGAAAGGGTTCTAATCCTCCCATCCTATAGTATTAGTCGAAATCTCCCTCGTCCAAAAAAGTTTGGTTGTCGAGTCGTCCCCCAAGAACACATCTCTTCCTTCATATTGTTCATATTCATAGAAACATTCTCTATGTGGTTTCATATGACAGGATGCTCCCGATTCTATCAACCAAACATCTTGATCCGACTATTTACTAGTCGACACTAGGTACACATTGCATCCCTTATATGGATTTGTCTTTCTCTCAGTCGATTGCTTCTCGTCGGATCCTGTACTGACTTCCATTTCCTTTGACTTGCAGTCCCTTTTGTAATTCCAAACTTTACCAAATTTCCAACATATTCTCATTGACTGAACTGGGGATTTAGATCTACCATTCAACTTATATATTCTACTAGAGAATTTGCATTTAGCTCTACCAATCGATCGACCTCTCACCACTAATGCTTCTTTGGTTGATCCTTCCATGTACTTCCTTCTCATTTCTTGTGAAAATAGAGATGCAACCATGTATTCTAGCTCTAATGTAGTTTTATTACTCCCTATAGCCACAACTAAGCTATCCCAAGACTCTGTAAAAAAACATAATAGGCTAATACATTTCTCCTCCTGAGTGATTTTAACATCCACAGAAGATAACTAGATTAAAATGGTATTAAATACATTTAAATGCTCAATCTCTGAACTACCCTCAATCATCATCAAAAGATACAATTTATTTTTTAGAAACAACTTATTTACCAAGTATTCGATTGGTACAAGATCCCCAACTTGTCCCATAGTTTCTTGGACAAATATTCACCTGAGACATTCAACAATACCGAATCTGCAAGACAAAGTCAAATCATACTCCTTTTCCTTCTCTCGAGTTTCTACCATTCTTCTGTCGACATACCCAATGGAATGGTACCTGGAAATAATATTTCCCATTATTCTCTATTCCCAAGGATACCTTCAATTTTAAGCTTCCAAAGCTAAAAATTCTTTCCATTGAATTTTTCAATCTCTATTCTCAAGCTACTTTCCATTCGTTAACACAATATTTAAATATTTTTGACTTATGAATGTTATTGAACCTATGGTTTAGATCATATAGAAGGTTGTTAAAGCAAGCTCTGATACCACATGTTAGGAAATGAGGAACACTTTCATGCTAAACCTAGCAAAAGAGAGGAAGAAAGATTTAAACAAGAAAGTAAATGACAAAGAAAACACACAATACACAAATATTTTAACCTAGAAACCCAATTGGGATAACCATCATTCCTTGAACATTATACTGTATTGTTGTCTTATTCATTCAGAATAAAAGGTTACATGCCTAACTTTGGTCCACACCTAATACATAATCGACATCATACCTTCTTTCTTTACACAAGAACAACCCTATAGCCAATTCGGCATGACCAACAATGATTCATTATTGATTAGCTATTAACCTTTGCAACATTACAAAATGCCTTGTTTATAGGATTTACAATAATAAAAACCATAAATAAAAGGTTCCCAAATATGGTTATAGATTTAAGCACTTCCACACTAAACCTAGCAGAAGAGAGGAAACAACATTTAAATAAGAAAACAAATGACAAAGAAAACACATAGTACATAGAGATTTTACCATGGAAACCCAAACCGGGAAAACCAACATTCCTTGAACATTATGTTCTATTGTTGTCATATTCATTCAAAATAAAAGGTTACAAGCCTAACCTTAGTCCACACCTAAGATGAAATCGACATCATACCCTCTTTCTTTACACAAGAACAACCCTGTAGACAATTCAGATTACATCTGCATGACCAACAATGATTCATTATTGATTAACTATTAGTCTTTACAACATTACAACACACCTTTTTTATAGGATTTACAATAGTAAAAACCCTAAATAAAAGGCACTCAAATATGTTTACATATCCATGTAGATCATTGGTTACAAACCCCATGAATATTGGGATTATTTTACATTCGAATACCAAGTTGGATTACCAGTCAACTACTAGTCGAACTTCATTCAGTCTTTAGTCGATTTCCACATGCTTGCCTACCGAACTCTTGTCGGTTGACCTCATTGAATTTCTATCGATGTCTTCGACTTCAAATTTACCTGTTCAAACCACCTCAACCTTTGACTTGTTTTCGATATCTTCGACTTCGAATTTACCCAGTCGAACCACCTCGACCTTCGTCTTGTTGTTGATTCCTTCTACTTCGATTGTCGTTCGATCCACCTCACTTTCACTACAAATAATATAAAAACCCAATAGTCAAAAGTTCAACCAACATGAGGTCAACATGAGGTCAATTGGAAACTGATTGGAATATTGATTGAAGGTCGATTAGTGGTCAATTGTTTCATATCCAACTCAATTTCAACAACTAGTCATCTGTGAAAGAATCCCAAGATTCGTGGGATGAAAACCAATCATCTACATGGATCTGTAACCATTTTTTTGTTTCATTAACTAAGGTTTTTCATGTTGTAAATCCTATAAATATGGTGTGATTTAATATTGTAAAAGGTGACTTGAAAATTTCAAATGAGAGGTGTGTAATGGTCATGTGATTTAAGTTGAATTGGCTACATGGTTGTCTCCCCATTGAAATGAATATTATTCTTGAGGAATGTTCAACCAACCCTTATTCAACCTCCTCCTCAATGTGATATTGTGTTTAATAAATGTTGAATGATCCTTCACAAACCTCCCCCTTGACATCAATACTATGCTTTATGAAGGGTCAAAAGACCCTTCTAAGAGATCACACTTGACAAGAATATTGATATTGAGGAGGGGTCAATTAACCTTCCCTAGGATCCCCCCTAGATACCAATACTATACTTGGGGAAGAGTTGGATAGCCATTCACTGAGACCCCCCCTTGAAATGAATACTAAGTTGGAGGGAGGGTCAATCGAACCTTCATTAGGCTCCCATTTAATTATAATACTATTCTTGAGGAAAGGTTGGATGATCATTCCTTGTTCTTCCCTTCAATGATAATAGTATGTTTGAGGAAGGGTCAACAAACCATTCTTCAATGTCCCCCTAGATGAAAATATTAAGCTTAAGGGCCAACCATGTCTTCACCAATATCCCCTTTAACATGAACATTATGTCAAGGTAAGGGTTGTCCAACCTTCCTAAAGGATCATACTCAATGGGAATAATAATATTGAGGAAGTTTGAATGATGCTTCCCTAGGATCCCCCAAGAGGTGAATACTAGGATTGAGGAAGGATTGATCTACCCTTCCTTGGAATCCCCCTAAACACAAATTATATGCTTGAGGAAGGGTCAATTTAACCTTCCTTGGGATCCCTCTCAATGATAATACTAATCTTGAGGAAGGGTTGGTTGACCCTTTAATGAAGTCCCAGAGATGGGAATATTATGCTTGAGTAAGGATCAATTGACACATGTATGGGATCCCCCTCATTAGAAATACTAGGATTTCAAAAGGTTTGTTTAACATCTCCTTGGGCTCCCCTTAGATGCTAGTACTATTCTTGAGGAAGGGTTACCCAACCTTTCCCTAGGATACTAGCAGAGGTTAAAATTGTGCATGAGGAAGGGACGATAAAAATTTGCTTGGGATCCCCTCAAAAGGGATATTATTCTTGAGGAAGGGTCATATAACCATTCCCAATATCCCTCTTAATGAGAATACTATGCTTGAGGAACAGTTGGCCAACCCATTTTCAATATCCCAATTGACACAACTACTATGTTTGAGGAAGGATCAACTAACACTTCACTAGTCTCCCCTTCACCTTGAATACTATGCTTAAGGAAGTGTCAACCCACCCTCTTATAAGCTCTACATTTTTAAGAAAATTAAGCTTATGGAAATGTCAAATGACCCTTGTTCAGGATATCCCATGAAGTGAATATTGTGTTTGAAGAAAGGTGGACTAATGCTTCACCTAGATCCCCCTCAACATGAATAATATTCTTTAGGTCGTGTTATTTGACTCTTCCATAGGACCCCCCTACATTCCAATATTATTATTGAGTATGGGTCAACCTATCCTTTCCAAAAACACCCCTATGGGTGAATATTATACTTGAGTAAGGGTTAGCTGACCCTTCCTCAGTATCCAACTCAATGAGAATTCTAATCATGAGGAAGGGTTGGTTGACTCTTCCCTAGGATACTTCTTGAAAATAATAATAATATTGAGGAAGTATCATTCAAACTTTCATTGAGCCACTACCAAAGGGTGGAAAATGTGATTGAATAAGTTTAGTCAATCCTCCCTCAAGTTTATACCCAAGGTGAATACTGACCTTAATTAAGGGTCAAATGACCCTTCCTCTAAAGCTCCTATGATGAGAATTATATGCTTCATACACATTATGATTGAGGAAGGTTTGGTTAACCGTTATCTAATCTCCCCATGGAGGTGAATATAATGCTAGAGGAAGGGACAACTGACCCTTCCCTATGTTCCCCCAATACACAAAATTTATGTGTCATGAAGGATTAGTCAACCTTTACTCAGGCTCACCCTCAACATGAATCTTTAGATTAAGGAAGGATTTGCCAAATTTTCCCTAGTCTTTAATGAATGAAAATATTATGCTTGACTAAGGGTTAGTTTACCCTTCAATATGACCCCCATTGACAAATATATTATGTTATATCAAGGGTTTAATGACTCTTCCCTATGGTTTCCTAGAAAAGAATACTATGCTCACGTAAGGGTTCATTTATTATTCCCCAAAATCTCCATCGACATGTGTACTAAATTAGAGAAACGGTCAACTATCCCTTCTTTGTACTCCCCCTCTAAATGAATATTATGCTCAAGGAAGGTTTAGTTTAACCTTCCATGGGATCCCTCATGATGATAACACTAATATTGAGGAAGGGTCAACTGACCCTTCACCAATCTCCCCCTCAACAAGAATAGTATGTTCGTGGATTGATTGACCAACCCTTCCCCATAATACCCCTAATTGTAAATACTTACAATTAATGATGTAGTGTTCTTTATTATTAAATTAAAATATTTAGAGAAGAAATAATAAAATTTACCCATATTTGTTGCAGAAATGACATATTAAAACAACAATAGGAATTATGAGAACTAGATAATACCAAAAAATGTTATACCTTTATTGATGAGAGTGATGTTCACTTATGTATTGAAGGGGAAAACCTATAAATGAGCAAAGATCCAATTAAAATATAATTAAAAATACATCTCATTATAATTCTTCTACTTCCTTATATAATTATGTCTAGCCTCCTAAGAACCCTCTAGTGAAAAAAACCTTCTAGTAGGTGGAACCTTATAGTACTCCCTTTTACAATTATTTCTTTTACACTATGTGACCTCCTATCTATTATTACCCCCCTTGGGTACCTCCCTTGGTATTCCATAACATCCTCCATAGGTACATTACATTCCATCCCACTTCACATGTTTCATCTTCAAGGAGGCCATACAAATACAATCAGATAAATAATGTATCCAATTGGTACCAATAACAAACATCCATCCATCATAGTGAAATGAGAACATGGGGTCCAACTACTTCCTCCCCACTTAGATCTTGATCCTAATTGCTCATTTGGTTCCATGTTTTTACTATGCTACTCTAATATTTTCATGCATTGCTTTTAGTCCTCCATGTACCTCCATATTGGTTTCCTTTATGGTTTTATGTTGTTCCATAAGTTTGTTGATGCTCATTCCCTTTCCTTGATAACTATTTTTTCTCTAGGCGGTGTTGGTTGTGATATACATCAACCTTAGCTATTGATTCTTCTTACTTGGACTCGCTAGCATGGATTTCCTTTGAGTCATTTATCCCCTTAGCCTTTTCTTCCTTTTTATGCCATTTCCAGGTTTTCCTTTATGTGCCTCTATATGTTATTGTTTTGATTCAACCTTAGATTCTACATTCAATGAGTTAATAGTTATTGCAATTAGTTTTCTTGCAAGGACTTCTTCAAGTGCCCCCCTTGGGCCTGTTGGCCCTTGACCAAGTTTTGAGGAACACTTGGTCATACTTAACCATTTTTGGGACTTTGACAGCTTTTCAAAGATGGAGCGCAACACGAAGCGGAAATCATGGAAGCTAGATCCCTTTTTGGGTTTTGGGGGATAATGTAATGGGATTGGGATGTCGACCCATGCGTTTACCCATGTTTAGGCCTATTTTGTATGTATATATAGATGTCTAGGCCACATAGAGGAGTAGTGGATGATATATCTATGTGATGTAGGCTAAGTGCCAAGGGTTGAATATGTGTAAACAAGGCTTTGTGCATTTTGTATAAGACTTGTAGAGCCGAGTGTAAGTCCCTGTGAGATACTGTAGAAGGCTTTGTGTTGTAGTGCAAGGAAGAAGGATCTAGCGAGCTGTGCAGATCTTCTATCTTATGCGAAGAGGGATTCAGATGGCTCTGTGTTGTAACCTGATTAATTGAAGCTAATAAAGAAGAAGGATTTGTGGATGTATCCCCAGGGTGGGGGTGAACCATAGTAAATATGTGTGTTGTGCTCTGTGCCTCGACCTATTGTGTTTGTCTCTTCCTTTGCTAAGTGCTTTAATGTGTTTAGATAGATCTGTTTATGCTTTGTGCTTCTAATATATGAATGAATATTAGTTCTGGTATGTAATATGCTTAGTGCTTGATCTGCTGAATCTAATCTATCTCGTTGTGGCTAAGTGTTAAATTATCTAAGATCTAAGTACATACTGCAATGCTCTGTGCTATCTGCGAAGTATAATAAGGGTTGAATATTGATGAATAACCTATTCTAAGTGATTGGTAAGTGTTATAATCACATATCTGTGTCCCAGCTAAGGTTACAGACACATGAGTCTTGCAACCACCCCTGCCTCTACCTCGAGTGAGACTTCATCTGTTTCGTAGGTGTTGCCGAAAGGGCTAGTAGCTAGGGTTTTGTTGGCGTGCTGTCGTAGGGTTGAACCCTGGGTCTACCCCCATGCCAACAGGGCCCTTCTTGTTTAATAAGAGAAATATCATATAATGTAATTTTCTTTGTATTGTCCCAAAGGTTCAAAAACTTATATTGCACATTAATACTAATTGTACCAACTATTTCCATCAAAGGATATCCAAAAACAATATCCACATGATCTAAATATATAGCATGGAAATATGAATACAACACATATGTATCCATGGTAATATTCAAATATTTAAAAATTTGAAAATTCTCATCCTTAACTTATTTGTTTTGAATATGTTTGGTGAAAACTTGTAATTAATTAGCCAAGTTAACATTAATGAAATTATGATTACTGCTAAATTTTATAGAAATAATAACATGTTCCTGCTCAATACATCCATGAACCTATAATATCAAGTTGTCACATGAAAATAAACCCTTATGGGTCTCATTATCCTTCTATTTAGCATGAAACCATCTATCTAATTAAAGTTTCCCATGTTATTATTTTGAAATTTTCATTATATTTTCATAGTTAAGTCCATATGAGTCCCACCATATGTGAGCATCATCCTTTAAATTAATGTATAGAGTTATTCTCCAAAATATTGGATTGCAAGATTTTATCGGTTTTAAGTATTCTATGGTCCTAGGACCATTGGATCACCTTATAAAATACATCTTCTTTGTGAAAAAGCAAAAATAAAATTAGTGTTTTTAATAAATAACTTATTTTTCATTCATTAGAGTTTGTTTGTGTAATTAAGGTTTGAGGGAAGTAATGTAAAATGATCATAACTTGGAAAATACTTCTTTGATTGGATATTATGACCACAATTATGAAATTACAAGGCCACTTTGCATCCACTAGGACTAGTTTAACTGAAATTTAGGCACTCTATCAAAATATATATAATATGCAAATTGAGTGATTTTCTCCTGGAAAACCCTGAAATAACTAATTTTAAATCAACAATAACTCCACTTCTTGGACACTGATTTGGATGTTTGTTTTTTCTTAAATTCAAGATGAACACTATTTATTTTATATTATTTCATATATGATGATGATTGTTAATATCCACAAAGAACAACTTTGGTATATCAGACCTTGATAAATAAAAATACAGTAAAATAAAATTAAAAAATACAAGGAATTATTTTGTTGCTATACTAAAAAATATTGATAATATATTTTCTAAATATACATTATTTTCATCATTTAAAAAGTTAGGAAGGCCAATATTATAACAAATATTTTGAAACTGAGATTTAATGTGGGTGTATATGGGACATTTTAAGAGAAAGATCCTCGGACAAATTCTTTCATCCTATGACATTTAGGAATTGTCCAATACCTTATTTTATTATGGAGCTTTTGAAAATTTATTTTTATTTTAGCAATGTTAATTTTCTTATATTAATTAAATATTTGTTTAAAATACAAAATCATTTAAAAATATATTATTTTATTTTAATTATTATTTTTTATGAGAAAACCAA
>JASDQU010107394.1:38713-49319 GCA_032191745.1 Picea mariana
TTCGTTGTTACTGAGAAATGTAACAATACACTATTTCAGTTCCTCATCAACAAATTCCCTAATACTGTCAAAGTCATTATCTAATGGGGTTTTCATTACAGCTAACTCACTACCAAGCTCTTATTTGGTGATTATGGTCAAATTCCTGAAAAAATATGGGCCCTATAGTTCCTATTTTTTCCATTGATATTTTCACAAGCAACAATTGCACCTTACAACACATTTAATTGTGTCCCAACCTACCTTTATTTGATTTATTCTTTCGTCTGAGGGAAATATTTTCTGGCTTATTTGATACTCATTCATACTAGTGACTCATGCAATGAAATTAACTACCCTTGTTTTGATAATAATCTTGATCATGCTCCAAATCTTTTAAAATATGTTCAGTAAAATTTGTAATCCTTTTTGAAAGATTACATAGACTTATACTGACCTCCCATGCCTGTCTTAATATGTCCATTTTTCTGTTAATGTTTTTAGCAACATAATATTTGACTTCATTCAACAATTGCATGGATTTTTTGATTGGATTTGAGGTTCTGGGGGTACTTGGAAGAGCGTTCTCTATTGGAAATTTGGCTAATGGATTTACAAAGAGTGTCTTGGGAGTCAGTTCATCCTCAACCTCACTTATTCTTTTATTCAATCTAATATTCTACAAAATCTGGTTGAAAATTGAATCAAAAAGTGCATCTCCAATGCAACGATGTAGTTTCATGAGGGAACATGCTCCACCTCCTCAGAAATCCATGTCATCACTTGATATATGAACCACCTTTCTATTTTTGAGATTGACCTTCTCTATGTGCAGTTTCCTTTCGTCCTTGTTGTATTGAGAGTTGTGCAGAGTCAAGTATTTTTTCTCAAACAACATTGGTTATTCTCTTGTGAGCTCCCATGCAAGTTGCTTCCTTTCTGCAATTATTTGGGCTACCCAATCGAGTAGCTTTGTAGTGTTGATCTGCATATCATCAACATCTCTTGGAATTCCTAGGCTTCCTGAATCTTAGGAATTGTCTATGTTTAGGGTTTTTTTCCTTTTCTTCCGTGAGACTTCATGTGCATGTTCAAGATTGACATAGCTTGGTTTCTCTCTACCATCATATCCATCACATGAATCATTAGTCTCTTCTCTATTTAGATTATCTTGTTGTGTTCTTTGTCTAGAGGGTCTCTTATGTGTTTGGGTATTGGAGGAAGATTTGAAATTGGTGTTTTGTTTCCCCCTTTGTCTTGATTTGCTTTTCTTTTTTGTATTTGAGATCATTTTTGTCTACAAGTCCTTGTTGCATCAACTGATGTCCTTTTTTATGCAAGGATTGTCACTAGTTTTCTTGTCAACTCTCATGAAAAAATTACTGTACCTTATGGATTTTAAGTATTGCAAAAGCAAACACTGGGGTTAAAACTGCTTAGAGGTTGTGATTATTTTATATCAAATGCACTAAGTGTTTCTAAGACTTCTTTCAGATGGGATAGATTCCTTACTGTTGTGTTCCCAACTCGAAAAGGAAATATAGTGAAGCGTATTTTTCTTTTCTTGTCAAATGTAATGCACTAGGTTCTATATTGTTGACAAACTTTCACGACAAAATATCTATCATAGACAAACATAGTGAGTATAAGGGGTTTTTTTTGGAAATCATATAACCAAATGTATGTATGTCTTTCATATTGAATGAAAATTCCCCTTGCATTCATAGATTCTTCATCCTCCTGATTTATTCTCCTAGGATCTGTCGTAACCAACATGTATTTGAACTGTCTAACAAAACCATCTTGAACAATGCAAAAATTGAATCTTTCTTTATGTTTAGATAACACGGGGTGCCATAATTGGAGTGGTTCATTATGTGTATTTACATTTTTTTTAATAGGGAGACTATCAAATACATTGCAATAAATAATTGTGAACACCCAATATGTGCCCACACAAAAAATATGAGCACTTAAGTGATTTCTCAATTGAAAACAAAGTTCATCTAATATCATGTGTGCCCATTCAAACATGGAATCACTTTAGAAGTTAAAGTAAAGTGCATACATTGTTGACTTGGGTATGTGTGAATTTGATTGTCGCCCAACTACATGCAAAAACAACCATGAAAAGTCCTGATATGGATCTTGTAGAAAAGTTATGTCAATTGTTGAAAGGTTAGTTGGAATGTTTGCAAAGAGTAGAAAAAATTCTCTCAAAATATTTTCACTACTTTCCTGAGATGCTAGGAACATGTATGCTTCTGCAAGCTTGAGATATTTATTTGTAGTAGGAAGACAAATAATTTTGTTGAACACCTTGGGAGTAAACAACATTGGATTATTTCCTTTTTTTGTGACCTCAATCATTCTTTTTCTATAATCAAACCTTCAAGCACACCAGGATATGAGTTCCTTGCAGTCGAAAACGTCAGGTACATAGCTAGCATTGATAAGCCTTGTGGTCCAAATTTTGTCTATTTTATTTTCTTCTGCACTCTTGTTCAAGAACCACTTGTAGGATGTATACTAGTGCAAATTCTTGTCTCTCTAGCTAGTGAATTGACAGTATCACTGCAAAAGGGTTGGGTTCTTCTTCTATTTTCCATATGAATGTTTCTTTAATCAACCTAGCATAGGTGAAGGTTAGAAATAATATATTAGCGAGGCCCTTTTGCTTTAAGGATAACTACATTATGTGTATTTACTAGGATGACCTTTCTACACATATAAACTATTTTTGGAAGGCATATAATCATAATTAGAAACCATTAAGTAGTTCATAGAACAACGTGACATTTACTTTTCATTATTCATGATCAAAACACTTTCTTTGTAATTTAGAAAAATCAAATTGTCATAAAAGATTCAATTTTATTTCAAATGAAATGAGTTTTCAAAATTGTTGTTGCAAAAGTATTGGATGTGTAGAGGACATCAATTGTGGAACATATGGATGTGCCTTATGCAAAGATAATATAGTATCAAAAGAATTGGCGCAAGGTGGAAAATCACTAAGAAAATATTCCTTTCATGACAATTTTTTTGGGATGTGATTACATTTTGAGTTAGTACATAGTGTGTGTTAGGACCCTATAATATTATAGGGTAATCAGGATGTTGATTGATATATATATATATATATATATATATATATATATATAATGAATTGGGTGTTGAAAAGAATGTTTTTCTTGAAAAAATATCTTCAAAAAGACCCTAAAGCAGATTTCTCATGGCACATAATGAAAATGAAAAGTTGGAAAAAGGCTCTCAGCACCTCTCCTCGGGATGTCATAAAATAAATGATCTTCATATCACTTATCTCTCAGGTTTACTATACTTCTCATGGTGGTGATTGGGAAAAAGTGTTTCAATTTTGGTTTATTTAACCAAATATTTGGTGCTATATTTGATGTCAAAGCCTTGTAAGCTCTTGGGGCTTATGTTTCTTGGCCTTTTTCTTATTATGAGGAAAAATAGGCTTTCAGGCCTATTATAGAGACATGGTCAATATTTTTTTCAAAAAATAAAATCGTTCGAAAAATATTTTCTACAAAAATATATATTAGTCGAGGGCCAATCTCCAAGTGCTCAACACTGAGAGAAAGGACCTGCATCCACAACACCAAGTCAACACAATACACAAGCCCAATGCACAAGCTCCAATCTCTAATGCATAGCCCCGGGCTCACTTCATCGAAATACTATGTAAGTGTTGGGTCATATAAACACCAATACTTCATTTTACCTGGTGCATGTGGGATATTTCCCACAGAGTAAAAAAATTATAAAACGCAGTGCCAGGTGCCAAGGTGACTACGTAGGTGTCCAAAGGATGTATCAAGTGCCAAGCAGGGACATACATGTTTCATGGATCTTGCACAATTGTTGTGAAGTTTTTTTTCTTAAGTCATGCATGCAGATTGCCAAACAAGCTCGATATCACATTGTGTCTGTTGTGACCGGTTTCCAAACCCGAATGGACAAGAAGTTGTGGAGTATGATAATATATTAATCACTACCCCACTTTCAGAAAGAATGCATCCCCTTTCAGTATATGAAGTTGTGGGGCAAGACCATCTACTGGGTAAGAATTGTATTATTCGCTCATTGCTTGAATGTGATCGCATCACTTCGATAGTCTTTTGGGGCCCTCCTGGTACATGTAAGATACAATAAAACCCTCATGCGCACTCTTAACATGTGGAAAGGCTATTAAATAAACAAGGCAACACATTGTTCATATTTCTATGGATAAGAGAAGTGCTTCTCCAAGATACCAGTTATATAATATTGAAACCAATGCATCGTAGTCTTCAAACGAAGGGTATCAAAATGTGTGCCCAGATGTCACCATAATCAAGCCACGATAAGCCACTAAAATTTAACTAAAGGTCAAAGGGTTGCAGGTGTATAATCGAGCCAGTTGTTTTTGTCTAAAGCGTCCAAGTGAAATCATGGAAGTTAGATGTCGATATTGAAAGGGGTGTGGATTGAATATGAGATATATTTCAAGGCAATTGATCCTTTTAACGAATGTTGGAAAAGTAATTGGATCATAAATGAATTTTGACACATGCTATCCTATGTTATGCTTTGTGTCCTCTGCATTCCATGGACATCATTTCAAAGTTATACACAATATGCTTACCCAGAAAAAGAAATCGATGCTATAGCACACTAGGAATCGAATGCCATAAGAAGGAGGATCCAACACGGAGCCGGTTGGAGTGGTTTAAGGTGTCAACAAAGATTTAGTGACAAGGGACACAATATGACTGTGAGTCTTGCAGAGATCAAGTGATTCACAGAGCACATGAATGGGAGTTTGGATGAACAAAGAGGTCCTCATTCCAGATTATTCATTGGTGAGAAATCCTTAAATAGATGGTGTGAAGATATTGTTTATGTGTTTGTTCATGCTAAACACAAAATACACATAACCTGATTGGTTAAAAACAAGATATTGGGAGAAAATTTCTAAATATTCAATGAGCTAGAATGAGAAAGATTTGTCTCCAATCAGATGAACTTTTAAAAGGTTGAAAGAAAGGGTTGCTTGATAATATGATAAGTCTTTTTGTTCATCATACATACTGTAGTAATAGCTGGTGATAGGTCCGAGAGTATGATTTGTTTTAAATATCTCTAGATTTGAGATAGATGAAAACATAGCAATTAAAGTTTCACTTTCAAAGAAACAGTTCTAGCTAATCCAAGATTTGAGGCAGGAATCAGTGGATGAAGGACAATTCCATATTATGTGGACTGAAGGATATTTCATGAGACTTGGAGATATGAAATTAGTATTCAAGCATATTTTTGGGCATGAAATCAAATGAAGATGAATATCCCAAGATTTCAGGAACATATCAATGTCATCAATATCAAAAGGAACAAATGACAGGTTTAAATCTATCACTCAAACTTCAAAGCAAGAAAACAATAAGAGCAAGGAACTTGTCAAGAGTTAGCACCAAAATCAAATCCCATCCTTTCAGGAACCCTTTAACACCTAAAGGATAAGATTAAAGCATAAATAATGAGATAAGTGGAAAGATTCTTCAAGATCACAAGGCAACGACTCATTACTCATCTCCAAAGGAAACATTTGATTGAGGAGGCAGTGAACTTACAGGTGGCAGAGTATCTCTTTTTCCCAGGCAGGGGACAAGTAGTCAAATGGACAAGTGGCCTTTAGTTCCATAATTCAAGGGATAAGCATCAACAAACTTCCAACAAATTCGTGACAACCAAGAAGTAGATTCCAAATTTAATTTTCCTTTAATTTACTGTTAGAATCTGTTTTTTTAATTAGCAGACAGTTTACATGTGTCATTAGGTTTTGTAAGTGTTTTCTATTTTGGAATGAAGTTAGAGATCTCAAGCTATTAATCTTAGGATGTAATAGACTCTATATATAGTGATGTAAAACACATAAATAGGAGTTGGACCTGAATTGTAAAGATTTAGAGAAGGTTCAAAGAGGAATACAAGACCTTATGTTTCAGGATTCTCGTGTCATAGCTATGTGGTGATTTTTTTCTCAATGTAATTTGTTTTTCTCTATTTTCACATATTGTTTGTTTGTTTTATTCTTTATAAGAAGTTTAAGTTCACGATTTGTTTCAAACACCCTGTTCTAGCTTAAAACAATATTTAGGTTTTCTTCTGAAGTTTGAATGTAGAATTTAGGTGGCACTGCTCTACATTTGAAGTGAACCCTCATCTATTCCTCTTTATCCATCTCACAAAATAGAAGGATCCACTAACATGCCTACCTTTCCCTATTGCATATAAGCTCCATTATTCCTTCATTCGATCACCTTAACCCTTTTGAATCCATTTTTCCCAATGACCCTCTTATGTTGTCTCAACCCAAACATTTAAAAACCAAACCCAAATCTATCATAACTAGCCTAGAATTCTAATGTAAACAAAGCTAGATCAGACAGAGAGATCCCTCTCTGAGTCTTGGATGGAGATATCCAGGACTCCAAACGGTTTGATGTTACCTCTGTGATTGCCTCCACAACCTTGGGATAATTGTAGAGTGCTAACATAGTCGAGACCCTACTGGGGACGAGATTTCAGCTTCTCCAGAAAAGTATATCAGGTTCAGATTTGACTTATGATGGTAAATAAAAGATAAACACAATAAGGTTTTACCATTCACCTGGCGATTCCATTTTTTGTTGAATTTAGAAACATAAATTTATTGGTGAATCCATAGGCTCAAGATGGGATCAGTTACAAGAAGGTAAGCTCCTTTAAAACGAGATCACATTCCAAGATTTCCAAATCAAATGCCTAAGGTAAATTGGCAAAGATATTTGCCTATGTTTAAAGATGAAAAAGGTGATGATGTTGCTTTGCATTTAATCAAGTTTCATATGCATGCACGTAAGCTTAAAGTTCAATCTCATGAAGACTGCCTTATGAAAATGTTTATGGCTTCTCTGGAGGGAAAAGCAAGGTACTGGTATGAATAGTTACCAGATGCTAGTTTATATTCTTTAAGGGATTTTCATATGGTTCTCTTTGAGCATTTTAAGGAATCTTGTCCATTATCGTTGTTGGTAGAAAACTATTGTGAATATTTTGAGAATTGTATTCAAAACCTGGAGCATGTTTATGAGGATGGTGTATTCATGGATGATGATATCATAGAAGCTTGGCATGGAAACCCTTTTCAACATTTATATATTCAAGAGAGTGTACAAGAAACATAAGTTTCCCTTCCAGCTAAAAATGAAGAAATCAGTAATCCTATTGTTGAATTTCATATTTCTTCTCCCAAGTTGGATGAAAATTTTCCTCAGTCTTGTCAGATGTCATGTAATTCAGAAGAAGATCAGAATAGTCAGATCGATCTTTCCTCATGTCTTTCAATTTCAGAATCTTCATGTCAAGAGGGATCTTCTTTTCTTGATTCATTTGACAATCATAATCATACTTCTTTTGAAGAAAATGTAGGGAATCAAATTTCAGACTCAGAAATTTCAGAGAGCCAACAGAGTGATGTATGTAAATCTGATTGTCTTACAACTCTTGAGTTATATGAGGAATCAAATTTATATGATAGTGTTGTTAATTCATTTGAAATTTGTCATGATAATTCAATCCATGTAATTGAAATGAAAGACATAAGAGATGAGTATACCATTCATAGTTCTTATGAAAATAATTTTAACAGTTTGCAAATGGAATCACAGTATGAGCAGCCTTGTTATAGCAATCAGATGCTAGAATATCTTGAGGATTATCATGTTTTCCTTGACTCGGTGGTTGATTATATAGAAAAAAAAATTAGTTGGGACAGTGGGTCATGCTTTCACTTCAAAGAGAAAATCTATTGTCAGTGGTTATTACAAAAGCATTTTTTCAGTTTTGATGTTAATCAAGCATGATCAATTTTTTTTGTTTTTGGATCAATTATTGGACTGGCTTTACTAACATTTTTGTATTATTTGATCCATCATGATTTCCAACAGTATAGGGTAGGAAGGTTTCCAAATAAGCTTATTGGGAAAATATCTTTTTCAATATAAATTTTAGTTTCAATTTTCATTTACAATTTGGGTTACAGTTGTTAGTGGGATTAGTTTTTTGCGTGCCTTTGGGTACAGTTGAAGTTCACAGGTCAAAGAAAACTGAAAATTTTGGGAACAACCCAATGGAGAAGGTTGATCGGCATACTCAGAGTTCTGATATTCTTGGCACCTCTTCATTAGCTGCCATCCCCAGGTGGAGCCTATGTTAGGACCCTGTAATATTATAGGGTAATCAGGATGCTGGTTGATATCTATATGATGAATTGGGGGTTCAAAAGAATGTTTTTCTTGCAAAACTATATTCAAAAAGACCCTAAAGCAGATTTCTCATGGCACATAATGAAAATGAAAAGTTGGAAAAAGACTCTCAACACCTCTCCTCGGGATGTCATAAAATAAATGATCTTCATATCATTTGTCTCTCAGGTTTATTATACCTCTCATGGTGGTGATTGGGAAAAAGTGTTTCAATTTTGGTTATTTTAACCAAATATTTGGCACTATATTTGATGTCAAAGCCTTGTAAGTTATTGGGAATTATGTTTCTTGGCCTTTTTCTTATTATGAGGAAAAATAGGCTCTCGGGCCTATTATAGAGACATGGCCAATATGTTTTCAAAAAATAAAATCATTCGAAAAATATTTTCTCAAAAATATATATTTGCTAAGGGCGAATCTCCAATTGCTCAACACCGAGAGAAAGAAACTGCATCCAAAACACCAAGTCAACACAATACACAATCTCAACGCATAAGCGCCAAACTCCAATGCATAGCCTCGGGCTCACTTCATTGAAACACTATGTAAGTGTTGGCTCATATAAACACCAATACTTCATTTTACTCGGTGCATTTGGGATATTTCCCATTGAGTAAAAAAAATATAAAACATAGTGCCAGGTTCCAAGGCGACTGCATAGGTGTCCAAAGGATGTATCAAGTACCAAGAGGGGACATACAGGTGTCAGGGATCTTGCACAGTTGTTGTGAAGTTGTTCTCATGCATGCAGATTACCAAACAAGCTCGATATCACATTGTGTCTGTTGTGATCGGTTTCCAAACCTGAATGGACAAGCAACTGTGGAGTATGATAATCTATCAATCACTACCCCTCTTTCATAAAGAATGCATCCCCCTTGGGTAGATGAAGTTGTGGGGCAAGACCATCTACTGTGTAAGAATTGTATTATTTTCTCATTGATTGAATGTGATCGCATCACTTCAATAGTATTTTGGGGCCCTCCTGGTAAAGATAAGATACAATAAAACCCTCATGTGCACTATTAACATGTGGAAAGGCTCTTCAATAAACAAGGAAACACATTGTTCATGTTTCTGTGGATAAGAGAAGTGCTTCTCTAGGATGCCAGTTATATAATATTTCAACCAATGCATCACAGTATTCAAATGAAGGGTATCAAAATGTGCGTCTAGATGTCACCATAAGCAAGCCACGATAAGCCACTAAACATGAACTGAAGGTCAAAGGGTTGCAAGTGGATAATCGATCCAACTAGTTTTTTCTAAAGCATCCAAGTGAAATCATGCATGTTAGATGCCAATATTGAAATAGGTGTGGATTGAATATGAGATATATTTCAAGGCAACCAATCCTTCTAATGAATGTTTTCAAAGTACTTGGATCATAAATGAATTTTGACACATGCTATCCCATGCTATGCGATTAAAGTTTCACTTTCGAAGAAGAAGTTCTAGATAATCCAATATTTGAGGTAGGATCTCATTGGATGAAGGACAATTCCAGATTATGTGGCATGAAGGATATTTCATGAAACTTGGAGATATGAAATTAGTATTCAAGAAGATTTCTCGACATGAAATCAAATGCAAATGGATATCCCAAGATTTCAGGAACTGTAACACCCTGTTTCCCCTAGATTGTAAATATAACTGAACTGGCCAAGGACTATGGAAAAACTTATAAGTATGAATGTGTGATGTAAATGGACCTACAGGAAGAGGTCAATGAATGTAAATGACAGTTTGAATTTACTGCAGAACTGATGAGAGGGGATGTGCGGAAAAGAGACCACGATGGTGGTGGAGGGCACCTTGAAAAAGGGGCGTTAACTTCCACCAAGAATTAAAAATACCGTATTTTGGACTCCACTGGCCCGGAGAACCAAAAGTGGCTTGCTAAGCCCTGAAATAAATACCTTGCAGGCTGGTAGGTGGATGGCTTGATGAGGGATGGGGAGGTGAACCGCCTATCTGTAGAGCCATCACGACTGACCAGCACAAGGGTAATCGTGCCACACGCAACCTCGCGAGAGGATAAGGCATATGGCTGGAACGATTGACGTGGGTGGACGCGAGGGGAACTCTAGCAATTTTAGGCAGAGTGAGTGATCGCAGAGAGGAGGGGATTGCAACCTTCGCTCCTGGACACTAGAAGAAAGGAAGATGCAAGTCTCAGGACATCGTGGTCTCAGCTCGGGGGTGGCTAGTGGTAAATCTAGTAGGAGTCACTACGCCTACGGTTGGGTGGAAATGAGCACCCCTCTCAACAGTCGCTTCCATTGCTGAACTTACTTCTGATAAGTGTTTTT
>JASDQU010107394.1:49419-85797 GCA_032191745.1 Picea mariana
GGCTGAAAGCAAAGAACCTCTGCATCAGGAAGATAATCAGGCTCCACAACCAACATCTTGTCCATTATTTTTGCTGGTAGAAAATTGTTGTGAATATTTTGAGAATTTTATTCAAAACTTGGAGCATGTTTATGAGGATGATGTATTCATGGATGATGAGATCATAGAAGCTTTGCATGACAACCCTTTTCAACATTTATATATTAAAGAGAGTGTACAACAAACATAAGTTTCCCCTCCAACTAAAAAAGAAGAAATCAGTGATCCTATTGTTGAATTTCATATTCCTTCTCCCGAGTTGGATAAAAAATTTCCTCAGGCTTGTCAGATTTCATGTAATTTAGAAGGAGATCACGATAGTCAGATCCATCTTTCCTCATGTCTTTCAATTTCACAATATTTTTGTCAAGAAGGATCTTCTTTTATTGATTCATTTGACAATCATAATCATACTTATTTTGAAGAAAATATAGGGAATCAGATTTCAGACTCAGAAATTTCATAGAGCCAACATAGTGATGTATGTAAATCTTATTGTCTTACAGCTATTGAGTTATATGAGGAATCAAATTTATATGATAGTGTTGTTGATTCATTTGAAATTTGTCATGATAATTCGATCCATGTACTTAACATGAAAGATATAAGAGATGAGTATACCATTCATACTTCTTATGAAAATTAGTTTGACAGTTTGCAAATGGAATCACAGTTTGAGAAGCCTTGTTATAGCAATCAGATGCTAGAATATCTTGAGGATTATCATGTTTTCCTTGACTCGGTGATTGATTATGAAGAATAATTTTTCAGTTGGGACAGTGGGTCATGATTTCACTTTAAAGAGAAAATATTTTGTCAGTGGTTATTGCAAAAACATTTTTCAGTTTTGATTTTAATCAAGCATGATCAAATTTTTTTGTTTTTGGATCAATTATTGGATTTGCTTTACTGACATTTTTGTATTATTTGATCCAACATGATTTCCAGCAGTATAGAGTAGGAAGGTCTGCGAATAAGCTTGTTCAGAAAACATCTTTTTCGTTATAGATTTCAGTTTCCATTTTCATTTACAGTTTGGGTTACAGTTCTTAGTGATATTAGTTTTTGCGTGCCTTTGGGTATAGTTGAAGTTCACAGGTCAAAGATAACTACAAATTTTGAGAACAACCCAATGGAGAAGGCTGGTCTGCATACTCAGAGTTCCGACATTCTTGGCACCTCTTCACGAGATGCCATCCATAGGTGGAGCCTATGTTAGGACCCTATAATATTATAGGGTAATCAGGATGTTGATTTCTACCTATATGATGAATTGGGGGTTGAAAAGAATGTTTTTCTTGCAAAAATATCTTCAAAAAGACCTTAGAGCAGATTGCTCATGGCGCATAATGAAAATGCAAAGTTGGAAAAAGGATTTCAACACCTCTCCCCGGGATTTCATAAAATAAATGATCTTGATATCAGTTGTTTCTCAGGTTTATTATACTTCTCATGGTGGTGATTGGGAAAAAGTGTTTCAATTTTGGTTTATTTAACCAAATATTTGGCACTATATTTGATGTCAAAGCCTTGTAAGATCTCGGGGATTACGTTTCTTGGCCTTTTTCTTATTATGAGGAAAAATAGGCTCTCGGGCCTATTATAGAGACATGGCCATTTGTTTTTCAAAAAATAAAACCATTCGAAAAATATTTTCTCAAAAATATATATTGGTCGAGGGACAATCTTCAAGTGATCAACACCAAGAAGAAGGACCTCGATCCACATCACCAAGTCAACACAATACACAAGCCCAACACACAAGTGACAAATTCCAATGCATAGCCTCAGGCTCACTTCATCGAAACACTATGTAAGTGTTGGCTCATATAAACACCGATACTTCATTTTACCCAGTGCATGTGGGATATTTCCCATAGAGTAAAAAAAATCTAAAACACAGTGCCAGGTTCCAAGGCGACCATGCAGGTGTCCAAAGGATGTATCAGGTGCCAAGAGGGGACATACAGGTGTCAGTGATCTTGCACATTTGTTGTGAAGTTGTTTTCCCTAAGTCATGCATGCAGACCGCCAAACAAGCTCGATATCACATTGTGTCTATTGTGACCGGTTTCCAAACCCGAATGGACAAGCATTTGTGGAGTATGATAATCTATAAATCACTACCCCGTTTTCAGAAAGAATGCGTCCCATTTTGGTAGATGAAGTTGTGGGGCAAGAGAATCTACTGGGTAAGAATTGTATTATTCGCTCATTGCTTGAATGTGATCGCATCACTTCAATAGTCTTTTGGGGCCCTTCTGGTAAAGGTAAGATACAATAAAACCATCATGCACACTATTCACATGTGGAAAGGCTCTTAAATAAACAAGGAAACACATTGTTCATGTTTCTTTGGATAAGATAAGTGCTTCTCCAGGATGCCAGTTATATAATATTGAAATCAATGCATCACAGTCTTCAAACAAAGGGTATCAAAATGTGTGCCCATGTGTCACCATAAGCAAGCCACGATAAGCCACTAAACATTAACTAAAGGTCAAAGCATTGTAGGTGTATAATCGAGCCAATAGTTTTTGTCTAAAGACGATATTGAAAGGGGTGTGGATTGAATATGAGATATATTTCAAGGAAACCGATCCTTCTAATGAGTGTTGGAAAATTACTTGGATCATAAATGAATTTTTACACATGCTATCCTATGCTATGATTTGTTTTCTCTACATTTTGTGGGCATCATTTCGAAGTTCTACACAATATGCTTACCCAGAAAAGGAAATCAATGCTCTAGCACACTAGTAATCGAATGCCATAAGAAGGAGGATCCAACACGGAGTAGGTTGGAGTGATTTAAGGTGTCGACAGAGATTTAGTACGACTGTGAGTCTTACAAAGATCAAGTGCTTCATGGAGCACATGAATGGGAGTTTGGATGAACAAACAGGTGCTCATTCTAGATTCTTCACTAGTGAGAAATCCTCAAATATATGGTGTGAAGACACTATTTATGTTCTTTTTCATGCTCAACACAAAATACACATAACCTAATTGGTTAAAAACAATATATCAAGAGAAAATTACTAAAGATTCAATGAGATGGAATGAGAAATATTTGTCTCCAATCAGATGAACTTTTAAAAGGTTGATAGAAAGGGTTGCTTGATAATATGATAAGTATTTTTGTTCATTATACATACTGTAGTAATAGATGGTTATACGCCCGAGAGTATGAATTGTTTTAAATATCTCTAGATCATAGACAAATGACAACATAAAAATTAAATTTTCACTTTCGAAGAAGCAGTTCTAGCTAATCCAAGATTTGAGGCATGAAATCAGTGGATGAAGGACAATTCCAACTTATGTGGCATGAAGGATATTTCATGACACTTGGAGATATGAAATTAGTATTCAAGTATATTTCTGGGCATGAAATCAAATGCAGATGAATATCCCAATCTTTCAGGAACATATCAATATCTTCAATCTCGAAAGGAACAGATGGCAAGTTTAAATCTATCACTCAGACTTCAAAGAAAGAAAACAATAAGAGTAGGGAACTTGACAGGAGGTAGCAGCCAAATCAAATCCTATTCTTTCAGGAACCTCTTAACAGTTAAAGGATAATATTAAAGGATAAATAATGAGATAAGTGGAAAGATTCTTCAAGATTACAAGGCATCGAAATGTTACTCATCTCCAAAGGTAACATTTGATTAAGGAGGCAATGAACTTATAGGTGGCATAGTATCTCTTTTTCCAAGGAAGGGGACAAGTAGTCAAATGGAGAAGTGGCCATTAGTTCCATAATTCAAGGGATAAGCATTTGCAACCTTACAGAAAATCCGTGACAACCAAGCAGCAGTTTCCAAATTTAAGTTTCCTTCAATTTACTATTAGAATATGTTTTTTTAATTAGCAGACAGTTTACATGTGTCATTAGGTTTTGTAATTGTTTTCTATTTTGGAATGAACGTATATATCTTGTGATATTAGTATTAGCATGTAATAGACTCTATATATAGTGATGTAAAACACAGAAAGAGGAGTTTGACCTGAATTGTAAAGATTTAGAGGAGATTCAAGCAATTCTTTTGGAGGAATACAAGACCTTATGTTTTAGGATTCTTGTGTCATAGCTATGTGGTGAAGTGTTTCTCAATGTAATTTTTTTTTCTCTATTTTAACATTTTTGTTTTTTTCTTTTATTGTTTATAAGAAGTTTAAGTTCAAGATTTGTTTCAAACACCCTTTTTTGGCTTAAAACAATATTTGTGTCTTCTTCTGAAGTTTGAATGTAGAATTCAAGTAGCACTTCTCTACATTTGAAGTGAATCCTCATGTATTCCTTTTTCTCCATCTCACAAACTAAAAGGATCCACTAACATTCCTACCTTTCCCTATTTCATATAAGCTCTTTTGTTCCTTCATTCGATCACCTTAAAACTTTTGACTTCATTTTTCCCAATGACCCTCTTTTTTTGTCTCAACCCAAACATTTAAAAACCAAATCCAAATCTACCATAACTAGCCTAGCATTCTAATCTCAACAAAGCTAGATCAGATAGAGAGATTCCTCTCGAAGCCTTGGAGGGATAGATGTAGGACTCCAAGTGGTTTGATGTTACCTCTGTGATTGCCTCCACAACCTTGGGAAAATTACAAAGTGCTAACATAGTGGTGACCATATCAGGGATGAGATTTCATGTTCTCCAAAAAAGTATATTATGTTCAGATTTGAATTCTGATGGTAAACAGAAGCCAAACACAGGAAGGTTGTACCATTCACCTGGCTATTCCATTGTTTGCTGAATTCAGAAACATAAATTTATTGGTGACTCCACAGGCTCAACATGGGATCAATTACAAGAAGGTATGCTCCTTGAAAACGAGATCACATTCTAGGATTTCCAAATCAAATTCCTAAGGTAAATTGGCAAAGATATTCTCATGTGTTTAAAGATGAAAAGGATGATGATGCTTCTTTACATTTAATAAAGTTTCATAGGCATGCACATAAGATTAAAGCTCAATGGCATGAAGTTTGTCTTATGAATATGTTTATGGCTTCTCTGGAGGGAAAATCAAGGTCCTGATATGAACAGTTACCAGATACTAGTTTATATTCTTTAAGGAATTTTCATATGGTGTTCTTTGAGAATTTTAAGGAATCTTGTCCATTATTGTTGCTGGTAGAAAACTGTTGTGAATATTTTGAGAATTTTATTCAAAACCTGGATCATGTTTATGAGGATGATGTATTCATGGATGATGAGATCATAGAAGCTTTGCATGACAACCCTTTTCAACATTTAGATATTCAAGAGAGTGTAGAAGAAACAAAATTTTACCCTCCAACTAAAAATGAAGAAATCAATAATCCTATTGTTGAATTTCATATTCCTTCTCCCGAGTTGGATGAAAATTTTCCTCAAGCTTGTCAAATTTCATGTAATTCAGAAGAAGATCGGGATAGTCAGATCAGTGTTTCCTCATGTCTTTCAATTTTAGAATATTTGTGTCAAGAGGGATCTTATTTTCTTGATTCATTTGACAATCATAATCATACTTCTTCTGAAACAAATGTAGGGAATCAAATTCCATACTCATAAATTTCAAATAGCCAACAAAGTGATGTATGTAAATCTAATTGTCTTACAACTATTGAGTTATATGAGGAATCAAATTTATATGATAGTGTTGTTAATTCATTTTAAAGTTGTCATGATAATTCGATCCATGTAATTGAAATGAAAGACATAAGAGATGAGCATACCATTCATAGTTCTTATGAAAATCAGGTTTTCAGTTTGCAAATGGAATCATAGTTTGAGAAGCCTTGTTATATGAATCAGATGCTAGAATATCTTGAGGATTATCATGTTTTCCTTGACTCAGTGTCTGATTATGTAGAAGATTTTTTCAGTTGGGAGAGTGGGTAATGCTTTCACTTTAAAGAGAAAATCTGTTGTCAATGGTTATTGCAAAATCATTTTTCAGTTTTGATTTTAATCAAGCATGATAAAAAAAAATTGTTTTTGGATAAATTATTGGACTAGCTTTACTGACATTTTTGTATTATTTGATCCAGCATGATTTCCAACATTATAGGATAGGAAGGTCTGCAAATAAGCTTGTTGGGAAAGCATATTTTCTAGTATAGTGTTGTTGATTCATTTGAAAGTTTTCATGATAATTCGATCCATGTACTTGACATGAAAGACATAAGAGATGATCATACCATTCATAGTCCTTATGAAAATTAGTTTTCCAGTTTGCAAATGGAATCACAGTTTGAGAAGCCTTGTTATATGAATCAGATTCTAGAATATCTTGAGGATTATCGTGTTTTCCTTGACTCGTTGTTTGATTATGTAGAAGAACTTTTCAGTTCGGACAGTGTCTCATGCTTTCACTTTAAAGAGAAAATCTGTTGTCAGTGGTTATTGCAAAAGGATTTTTCAGTTTTGATTTTAATCAAGCATGATCAAAAAAAATTGTTTTTGGATAAATTATTGGACTGGCTTTATTGGCATTTTTGTATTATTTGATCCAACGTGATTTCCAACATTATAGGGTAGGAAGGTCTGCAAATAAGCTTGTTGGGCAAGCATATTTTCCTGTATAGATTTCAGTTTCCATTTTCATTTATAGTTTGGGTTACATTTGTTAGTGGGATTAGTTTTTTGCATGCCTTTGGGTACAGTTGAATTTCAGAGGTCAAAGCAAACTGCAAATATTGGGAACAACCCAATAGAGAAGGATGGTCTACATACTCAGAGTTCCGAGATTCTTGGCACCTCTTCACGAGTTGCCATCCCCAGATGAGGCCTATATTAGGACCCTATAATATTATAGGGTAATCAAGATGTTGATTGATATCTATATGATGAATTGGGGTTTGAAACGAATGTTTTTTTTGCAAAAATATCTTCAAAAAGACCCTAAAGAAAATTGCTCATGGCCCAAAATGAAAATGCAAAGTTCGCAAAAGGATATCAACACCTCTCCTCGGGATGTCATAAAATAAATGATCTTCATATCACTTGTCTCTCATGCTTATTATACTTCTCATGGTGGTGATTGGGAAAAAGTGTTTCAATTTTGGTTTATTTAACCAAATATTTGGCGCTATATTTGATGTCAAAGCCTTGTAAGTTCTTGGGGCTTATGTTTCTTAGCCTTTTTATTATTACGAGGAAAACAAGGCTCTCAGGCCTATTATAGAGACATGGCCAATATTTTTTCAAAAAATAAAATTGTTCGAAAAATATTTTCTCAAAAATATATATTGGTCGAGGGCTAATCTCCAAGTGCTCAACACTTAGAGAAAGGACCTACATCCGCAACACCAAGTCAACACAATACATAATCGCAATGCATAAGTGCCAAACTCCAATGCATAGCCTCAGTCTCACTTCATCGAAACACTATGTAAGTGTTGGCTCATATAAACACCAATACTTCATTTTACCCGGTGCATGTGGGATATTGCCTACATAGTAAAAAAAATATTAAAAGCAGTGCTAGGTTCCAAGTCGACCACGCAGGTGTCCAAAGGATGTATCAGGTTCTAAGAGGGGACATACAGGTGTCAGGGATCTTGCACAATTGTTTTGAAGTTGTTTTCCCCAAGTCATGCATGCAGATCGCCAAACAAGCTTGATATCACATTGTGTCTGTTGTGACTGGTTTCCAAACACGAATGGACATGTAGTTTTGGAGTATGAATATATATCAAACACTGCCCCACTTTCAAAAAGAATGTCTCTTCTTTCGGTAGATGAACTTGTGGGGCAAGACCATCTACCGGGTAAGAATTGTATTATTCGCTCATTGATTGAATGTGATCGCATCACTTCAATAGTCTTTTGGGGCTCTCCTGGTATAGGTACGCTACAATAATACTCTCATGCGCACTGTTAACATGTGGAAAGGCTCTTAAATAAATAAGGAAACACATTGTTAATGTTTCTGTGGATAAGAGAAGTGCATCTCAAGGATGCCAGTTATATAATATTGAAAGCAATGCATCGCAGTCTTCAAACAAAGGGTATCAAAATGTGCACCTAGATTTCACCATAAGAAGGCCATGATAAGCCACTAAACATGAGCTGAAGGTCAAAGGGTTGCAGGTGTATAATCAAGCCAACTGTTTTTGTCTAAATCATCGAAGTGAAATCATGGAAGTTAGATGTCGATATTGAAAGGGGTGTGGATTGAATATGAAGTATATTTCAAGGAAATCGATCCTTCTAATGAATGCTAGAAAAGTACTTGGATCATAAATGAATTTTGACACATGATATCCTATCCTATGCTATGTTTGTGTCCTCTGTGTTCTGTGGGCATAATTTCGAAGTTCTACACAATATGCTTACCCAGAAAAGGAAATCGATGCTCTAGCAAACCAACAATCAAATGCCATAAGAAGGAGGATCCAACATGGAGCAGGTTGGAGTGGTTGAAGGTGTCGACATAGATTTAGTGACAATATTTATGGACACAATATGACTATGAGTATTGCAAAGATCGAGTACTTCACAGAGAACATGAATGAGAGTTTGGATGAATAAACAGGTGTTGATTCCAGATTCTTCACTGGTGATAAATCCTCAAAAATATGGTGTGAAGACGCTGCTAATGTTGTTGTTCATGCTCAACACAAAATACACATAACCTGATTGGTTAAAAACAAGATATCAGGAGAAAAATTCTAAAGATTCAATGAGATGGAATGGGAAAGATTTGTCTCCAATCGGATGAAATTTTAAACGGTTGACAGAAAGGGTTGCTTGATAATATGATAAGTCTTTTTGTTCATCATACATACTATAGTAACAACTGGTGATACATCCTAGAGTATGGTTTGTTTTAAATATGTCTAGATTAGAGACATATGACAACATAGCAATTAAAGTTTCACTTTCGAAGAAGCAGTTCTGGCTAATCCAATATTTGAGGCAGGAAATCAGTGGATGAAGGACAATTCCAGATTATGTGGCATGAAGGATATTTCATGACACTTGGAGATATGAAATTAGTATTGAAGTAGATTTCTAGGCATGAAATCAAATGAAGATGAATATCCCAAGCTTTCAAGAACATATAAATATCTTCAATCTCGAAAGGAATAGATGGCATGTTTAAATACATCACTCAGACTTAAAATCAAGAAAACAATAAGAGCAGGGCACTTGTCAGGCGGTAGCAGCCAAATCAAATCCCATTCTTTCAGGAACCTCTTAACAATTAAAGGATAAATAATGAGATAAGTGGCAATATTCTTCAAGATTACAAGGCATCGAATCGTTACTCATCTCCAAGGTTAACATTTGATTAAGGAGGAAGTGAGCTTATAGGTGGTAGAGTATATATTTTTCCCATGCAGGGGACAAGTAGTCGAATGAACAAGCTCCCATTAGTTCCATAATTCAAGGGATAAGCATAAGCAACCTTCCAGCAAGTTCATGCCAACCAAACATCAATTTCCAAATTTAATTTTCCTTTCATTTACTGTTAGAATCTGCTTTTTTAATTAGCAGACAGTTTATATGTGTCATTAGGTTTTGTAACTATTTTCTATTTTGGAATGAAGTTAGAGATCTCGAGCTATTGGTCTTAGGATGTAATAGACTCTCTATATAGTGATGTAAAACAAAGAAAGAGGTGTTGGACCTTAATTATAAAGATTTAGAGGAGTTTCAAGCGATTCCTTTGGAGGAATACAAGACCTTATGTTTCAAGATTCTCATGTCATAGCTATGTCGTGAAGTTTTTCTGAATGTAATTTGTTTTTCTCTATTTTCACAATTTGTTTCTTTCTTTTATTATGTATAAGAAGTTTAAGTTCATAATATGTTTCAAACACCCTTTTCTAGCTTAAAACAATATTCATGTTTTCTTCTGAAGTTTGAATGTAGAATTCAGGTAGCACTACTCTACATTTGAAGTGAACCCTCATATGTTCCTTTTTCTCCATCTCACAAACTACAAGGATCCACTAATTTTCCTACCTTGCCCTGTTGCATATAAGCTCCGTTATTCCTTCATTCGATCACCTTAAACCTTTTGAATCCATTTTTCCCAATGGCCCTCTTTTGTTGTCTCAACCCAAACATTTAAAAACCAAACCCAAATATATCATAACTAGCCTAGCATTCTAATCTAAACAAAGACAGATTAGATAGAGAGAACCCTCTCTGAGTCTTGGAGGGATATGTCCAGGACTCCAAGTGGTTTGATGCTACCTCTGTGATTTCCTCCACAACCTTGGGAAAATTATTGAGTGCTAACAGTGTGCATGGTGGATGTCTAAAACTTCACTACCAGTCATCAATTTATAGTCCTTGTCACTTGACAGTTTCTGTAAAGTTATTTTCCATGTCATATTATTTAAGTTTAACAACCAAATTTCTCCATTGAGACTATGTAGATTGTATATGCTATATGTGTGTTTATTTAAATTCTTTTTGATATACATGAACTTTATGAATAGTACATTATGAAATCCAAATTGCTTTAAAGGTCAAGAGCATAGGGACTATTTACTAACATGCCCTTTTCACACTTGGCTTAGTTATTAGTACATGAAATGATTAATAGAAGGCATTGCAAAATTCATAGAAATCTGCGACATTTACTTCGCACAATTTCTTAATAGCTTCCATTTTTTCACAAATCTGACCAAATATACATGCCATAAATGACCTGGTTTTTGTGCAAATTAGATTTCTCATAAAATTCCATGTTTTCAAAAGTTTGAAAATTCAAAAGTGTAGAATCCCCAGACATGGCGAGATACTCTTTTCTTCTAACTACAATTCTTTTGAAAATATCGTATACAATTCTTCTGGCAATAGACTGTGTTTCAAAAATTTTGTTATAAAACATAATTTTCAATGTAGTATTTACTGATGATTTCTACACTCCTTTGTGTTAGCGGTATACGTGGTGCTCAGATAGCCATGTGTTTTGAAAGCATGCATTCCATCATTGATATTCATAGTTTCAATACCAATTATCGATCTACAATGTTCCTTGTTTAAAATTCTAGAAAACATAAATTTCCATGTGATATTGTTGAAATTTGGAAAGAGAGTTTTCCTATGGATGTTCTTCAAATTGTCCCTGAAACAATATTGTTGCTGGAAGATGTGGTGCAAATGTTATGCAGACAAAACTGGTGATTTCTTTTCTTATTTTCTATACTTGTGTTTTTTTCAATGGACTTTGTTATACATGAAACTTATGAACAATGCATTACAKAAGTCCATTTTCTTTATGCCAAACTGCAACAAGCCTATTTACTAAAATTTCCTTTCCACACATGAAATACATACAAAATATGGGGAACGATAAATAKAAAYAGTTAACCAGGCAATAKGAAAGCTTGACATTAACTTATTGTTGATMTCAAATAGCCTCTATTTTGTGGAAAATACAAGCAAATCAACCTATAATAAATCATTCCCTTATCATATAAATTAGGTGCATTGTGAGAAATACGGGCATGCAATGATTGCAAATGCAAAATGCATTGACCAAAAACTTCTCACTTTTTTACATAGTCTAACATTGTTGCGTGTGTTCAATTTTTTTCTTTGTCTTTTGATTGGTCCTTCAAAACAAGATCTTATTATCGGGCTAGTGGAGGGAATTCAATAAGAAATTTAATTATGTAGTTGTAACGGATGGTTGGAATGAGTGCATGTATGGGTGCATGTACAAGAATTTAATAAGAAATGTAACTATGCAGTTGTAGCGGATGGTTTGAACAAGTGCATGTAGATATGTGGAATGGGTACACGTACGGATGTGGAACATGTGGATGTACGAGTCTCAATGTTCCGATGTACCAGTCCCAAACAAGTGTATTTTATTTACTAAGTGTTCATTATGCTAAAGATGTATAATTAACTTTATTAAATTAATAATTAATAATTAATATTTTAATTTTTTGTATAGGACTATATTAAAAATTGATTTTTACACCAACTAACAGACATCATTATCAAATACTATGTTATAAAATTTAACCATAATTTCTATCATTTACACCGATTTGAATCACTTACAAAAATAAGTACATCATCTTTTATGTATTTTATTTACTAATTGTTCGCTATGTGGGGATATACCTCTGCAAAGGTGTGGAAGTTATATATATGAGGACTATATGTTTGTGTTAAAGATGTATAATTAACTTTTATTAAATTGATAATTAAGTTTTATTTGTAATATACGTAAAAAATCATTTTGCTAACAATATGCATATGCATAACAATATTCTATTATCTATAACATTGATAGCTATTAGACCAAGTGTTCATTATGCAAGGATATACCTGTGCAAAAGTGTGGAAGCCATATGTGTGTGGACTATATGTCTGTTCTGAAGATGTATATTTAAATTTTATTAATTAATAATTATTTTTTATGAAATTAATAAATAATTATTAATCTTTTAATTATTTGTATAGGACTATATATAAAAAATAAAAAAAATCATTTTTATACCGACTAACAAACATCATTATAAAACAATATGTTATAAAATTTATCCATAGTTTCTATCATTTACGCCCATTTCAATCAGTTACAAAAATAACTAGAATGTTTTCTATGTATTTTATTTACTAAGTGTTCGTTGTGCGGGGATACACCTATGCAGAGGTATGAAAGATATATATCTGTGGAATATGTGTCTCTGTTGAATATGTATAATTAACTTTTATCAAATTTAATAATTAAATTTTATTAAATTTATAAGTAATTATTAATCTTTTAATTGTTTGTATAGAACTATATTAAAAAAATTTAAAAATTTTTGCGAACTATATTTTTTGTGTTGATGATGTATCTGTTGGAAAGATATATTTGTTTAATAATATACTTTAAGTTAAGCATATGCATAAAAGAATTATGTCCACTTTATATACTTATTTTTAATATATGTATATATTTGAAAAATAAATTGTTAAGCACAACCTAATGTTAATGTGCTAAAGATATAGGTAGGCAGAATGCGAAGATATGGTCATAGAAAAGGGCTTCACACAACCTCAAAAATGGTTAAATAAAAAGGCTTTTGACTAAGGAATTTTAAATAGATATTGGGTTCATAAAAGAATTTGCCACAAGATTTTCATTTAGAATTTTGTACTGCAATAACGTGTACATGAGCTATGATGACCAAAAATCTTCCTTTCTTTTGAAAATATCCAAATTACACATGTTTTCACTTTTTTTCCACGTTCCACGTAGGAATTCAAAATGTCAATATCTATGCAATGTGCATATTCATATGTCCAACACTAGTGCAATCTACGAAGATGTTTCAAGAACTTGCAAGAGTCCAGTCTATTTGCAACTTCTCTGTCAGGAATGTACATATGCACGCCCACACACTTCTGCATTTCATACAACTATATATTCATTCCTCCTGCATGTTAGAAAATTAACTTAGGTTGATGGACAATTGGTTGTCATTGATGTCAACCCTTAAAGATTGATTTCAACCCTTTGAGAAGTGTGGTAGTAAATTCCGATAGCACAATGGCATGGGTAAGGGAACCGAGTTTGTTTTAGGTATAAAGGTATGAATATAAATGAATATCCAATTAAGGTGATCCAGGTAGATATTGGTGGCCACCCACCTGTTCCAACTGGCTCCTCTTGTTAGTTGTTAGTGCAACACATCCTTATGTACTTATTTTTAATTGCGGGTTCTACACTTTGGGGCTGTATGAAACTGTACACATCTTTTAGGTGGATACTAGTGGCCTCCCACCTAATCCACCTGGATTATTTTGAATGTTTTCATGTCAGAACATATTGTCATACTTCCAGGGCTGTTTTGGGGCCCTAAACAATGTTATTTTGGATCTCCACAGTAAAATTGTAGACAGAGTCAGAGTTTGACGACATAATGCATATCTCTTGAAAATACCTTTCCAATGGGCTATCACGTGCCTAAAACATAGATCCTATGCAAAATTTATGACCCAAAGAAGTTAATGTACTAACTTACCCAAACAGGGCCCACGTGATTTTTGGTGTTTCATCTCCTAGGGTTAGGTTTTTTCATGTCTAGGGTTTTGGCATTCCTATCTATCATAAAATTTCCTTCAGAGTCTCATTGTAATCATATTCTTGCGAATGAGTGTATCTGTCGCATCTCTCCTCAGAGATAAAGTTGCCACCATTCTAGAGAGTCTTGCACTTTGTATTTTTACAGTCTCTTTACAATTATTTCATTAATAGAAATCAAGTATTGTTGTATTTCTCTGTTGCTAACAATTTTCATGAGTATTTCATTGTAATTTCTCTACTTCATTTTGTACCAAAAATAAATCTGGATCAATTGTATCAGAGCATGCTTCTCTTGATTTTTTTTTAGTGCATTTCCCCGATGAGGTTTGAGTATATCTAGTTGGGTATCGAGTTTGTCTCTCTTGAGGACAATCACTCTCGCACTCCAAATAAACCCTCGATGGTGGTAGAAAAGAAAAACGATGAAGAGAAATATTGTATTAACCTATTTCTTGAGAAATCCCTCACGCGACAGACAGACGGAATGATGGAGAATTTTGCACACATTATTCAACGTCTGTTGATAGCAACAGGTGCATCTTCATCAAACGACCATTTTGGAGGAACCTCTCCCTATAAGGTACATGTTAATTTTGATATTCCCATATTTGAAGGTCAGATAGATGCAGATGCCCTAGAAAAATTCTTAAATCTATTGGAAGGTTATTTCTCTGTTCAAAATTTTTCCAAAAGGAAAAATATCACCTTCGCACTCCTCAAGGCTCTCCCTCATGTCAAACATTGGTGGGAAACTTACTGGGAGAAAAATTCCACAGAGGAATCTGGAATATATGGGGTCGAACCCACTTGGGATTTTCTTGTCGATGCAGTCAAAAAATAGTAATATCCTATTGATAACTATGAATAACAGTACATAAGATGGAACACACTTCCGCAAGAGAAGAGCCAAATAGTACCGGAGTTCACAAATAATTTCCATACCTTGCGCACCAATATGGGTATCAAAGAATCCAAGTGACATATGGTTCTGAAATACTATGGGGATCTGCATAGATACATCTAAATTGAAATGGATATCCTAAACATATCATCATTGGTATTTTCCTATCGATATGTTGTCAAAATCAAGTAGAAATTTAGGCACCATAAGAAATGGCAATTCAGGTCTGCAAATCTGCCACAACCAAAGCATGGAAAAGACAACCCTAACCAACAATCTCTAGACAACCAGTCCAAGACATAGGACAAAAAGGGTAAAGGGAATATGAAGACTGACACTGGGAAGTGGTGTGACTTACACAAAATCCCCTAGCACAACACCAATGAATTTCACTCGAAACAATCATTGGTGGTTGAGGTCAAAGACACGAAGCTGAACCCTGAATCGGAATCTGATCCATAAAATATTGAAAATAGATAGATCATCGACGCAGACCCCGTTGCTACTATCGTGAAGACGACAATTCAGCCAAAAGAATTAGTAGATCCTGAAGAGGGGGAGAGCCTCTTCCATTCACAAATGTGGATGAATGGGGCCTCATTGCATTTCATTGTTGATAATGGCAGCCAGAAGAACCTCATCTCAGCTAAGTCTGTCAAACACTTGGGGTTTTCAACAACACCACACCCGCAACCATATAACATTGGATGGCTTCACCGGGGGTGAGATCTCTGTGTTATCCAACAGTGTCGCCTATCCTATGGCATCCAACCATTCAAGGATGAGGTAGTGTGTGATGTTTCCCCTCTTAATGTTTGTGATGATGTTTTGGGCCAACCATATATGTCGAGATTTCATTTTTTCTATGAGTCTAGACCCCGTAGTGTCATTATTACTTTGGAAGGTTAGCTCTATAGGATACTAGAGGTAACTCTAACTATTGATGCACCAAAAAAATTCCAAAAGGTAATCTCTCATATTACAATATTCATCCTCTTCACAGTCTATTCAAAGGATGCACAGAAGACCACTACAACCATTGCAACCTCAACACCTTTTATCCAGAAAAAAAATATTGTTTCTTCACCTACAATGGTGCCCACACAATGCCCCATCAAACCCATAGACAAAAGATTGGTGGAGCATATTCAACCCTGCCAACAACATCTGTGTGACAATATTCCACAACCTAAGTAGCATAACTTCTCCAACAAATCACGTAGCTCACCAAGATTCACATTTAGAAAATGCTTTCCCCTCTTCCCTGGCCACTCAACACAATGGAGACCATTTCTTCCTAAGGGGGGAGGATTGATCCAGGTGGATATTGGTGGCCACCCACCTATTCCAACTGGNATACTTCTTTATAATTGTGGTTTTTACACTTCCGGGATTGTATGAAGCCCTACACATCTTCAAGGTGGATATTGGTGGCCTCCCACCTAAGCTAGCTGGCTTATTTTGCATGTTTTCATGTTAGCACATATTTTTCTACTTACAAGACCATTTTGGGGCCCTAAACAATTGTGTTTTGGATATCCATATTCAAACTATAGAAAGAGTTAGGGTTTTATGGCGTAATGCATAGTTCTCGAAAAGACCTTTCCAACGGGATATCACACACCTAAAATATATATCGTATGCAAAAGTTACAACCCTGGGACGTTAATGTACTAGCTTACCCAAACGGGGCCCACATGACTTTTGGCATTTCATCTCCTAGGGTAAGGTTTTTGGATGTCTAGGGTTTTGGAATTCGTATTTATCATAAAAAGTCCATCATAGCGTCATTGTAATCATCTTCTTGCGAATGAGCGTAGCTGTCATATCTCTCTTTAGAGATAAATCTGCCACCATTCTAGCAAGTCTTGCACTCTGTTATTTTACAGTCTCTTTACAATAATTTCATTAACAAAAATCAAGTATTGTTGTATTTCTCTGTTTCTGGAAATTTTCATGATTATTTCATTGTAATTTCTCTTCTTCATTTTGTACCAAAAATACATTTGGATCATAAGGCTATTCTAGATGGATAATACATGTCATTCCATTTTTGGTGATATGTGGAACATCACATAACTCCTCACGGTTATAGAGTTATGGCCATGTGAACTTGGAGAACCCTCATGAGTTATCTAGAAGCCCCTAGAAGGTCAAATAAGTCAATTAAGAAAAAAATTAATAAAATAATTAAAAATAAATTAGTTGCAACAAAAAGTTAGTTAAGTGAAAAGAAGTTATGAATTAAATAATTATAGAAAATCTAGTTGCAACATGAAGTTGTGAGTAAAGATAAATTATTTAAATAATAAAGTAATCAAAGTGGTTGCAAAGAGAAATTATTTAAATAATAAAGTGGTTGCAACAAGAAGTGGCGAGTTTACTATTTATGAATAAGTCAAGGTGGTTGGAAAAGAAATTAATTAAATAATAAAGTCAGTTGCAACTAGAAGTGGAGATATTACTAGTTGTGGATAAAGTAGTTGTAAGTGGACAAGTGGTTAGAAGTGGGTTAGCCCTAGAAGAAGGAATTTGGGTAAAGTTAGTTAGAAGGTAACCCCTTGAGGAAGATACTTGGCGAGTATAAATAAGAGAGCAAGGAACTCCCATTAGCACCTACCCTTACCTATTCAACATTACTGAATATCCATTTGTGAAAGTTTTATTGAAGGTACTTATTGATACAATTGAAGTTACGCAAGTTTGAGGTAGCAAAGGAGGGTTGACAGTGAAAGTTTCAGAGTTGCATATTTACTGAAAAAACCCTAGTTTTTGAGGTGTACGTAGGATGGAATGGAGGAAGGAGTATACATGCATGGGCTGAAGGAGAACAAGTCACTTTCATAAGCAAGATGAAAAAAAAGAGGTCACGTACATTTGGGAAAATCCATGAAAGCTTGAGTAGATGAAGATGCCAGGTCTCTAGAGTCAGACAGAAAGCTCCCAGGAAGGTATATAGTGGCTAGGTACAACAGATCTATCTGCAAGTTTAAAAGGTATGTCATATTATTATGTGTAGTTTGATATTGTTGTCTCCATGAAATATGGTTATGGGAGATTGAGGATTTTCCCTAGAGAAGTTGTTGGTTGTATGCCACTTACTATATGAGATATATCTACAGAAATACAACACTGGTATTTTTAGTATTCATTATTGTTACATATTTTTTGGGTGAGTTGATCGCGATGGATGTCGGTGACCTCCCACCTATTCCAACTAGTTCATTTTGGCAGTTTTTTCCTAGTTTTCAGGTCCCTGACTTTCGAGGATGTTTTGAGGCCCTAAACAGTGTTTTTAGGGATCGCCATAGTCAATCTATTCATAGAGTTAGAGTTTTATGGAAACATGTGTAGTCCTCGGATATACCTTTCCAACGGGTTATAGTGCTCCTAAAACATATATTGTATGCAAAAGTTACGACCCAGGGAAGTTGATGTACTAACTTACCCCAAGGGGGTCCACATGACTTTTGGCATTTCATCTGCTAGGGTTATGTTTTTGGATTTCTAGGGTTTTGGAATTATGTTTATTGTAAAAATTCCTTCAGGGCTTCATTATACTCATATTCTTGCGAATGAGAAAAAATGTCACATCTCTTCTTAGAGATAAGCCGCCACCATTCCAGAAAGCGTGTTTTCCACTGCATTTTACAGTTTCAACATATTTCCTTATTAAATAGAATCTAGTTTTATTATATCTATGTTATTTTGTCATAAGAATAATAATAATATGTATTCATTTCATTTTTCTCATAAAATTTGGATCAGTAGTATCAGAGCGGTCTGCTCCTTTTCATTCTTAATGCATGTCCCTGATGAGTTCAGGGTACAAAGAATTGGGTCTCAAGCTTGTTTCTCTTGAGGAAAAAATCTCTCGCACACCCAAGTGACCTCTCATGGAGGGAGAAAATAAAAATGATGGGATAGGAGATCCTTTCAAAATTCTTTCTTGAGGAATCCCTCATGCAATAGAGGAACGAGATGATGGATAGTTTTGCGCAAATCCTTTGGCGGCTACGAACAGGTAACACATCTTCCTAGAGCGAAGGTGTCGCCCCCTTCAAGGTACAAATAAACTTTGATATTCCTATATTTTAAGGTAAAATACACAAAGATGTTGTAGACAAATGGTTGAATCTACTAACAGGGTATTTTTCTATCCATAACTTTTCAAATAGAGAAAAGATTACTTTTGTGCTCCTCAATCCATTCCCCATGTCAAAGATTGGTGGGAAAATTTTTGTGAGCAAAAGGAAATAGAGGAACCCTCGTTATTTATAGTCCTGTTCACCTGGGAGTCCTTCAGGGATTCTATTAAAGAAAAATACTACCGTGTCAAAATTTAAGAAGATCTATATACAAAATGGACCACACTGCAGTAGGAAAAAGACCAAGCAGTGCCATTGTTCACAAATATCTTCCATACCTTGCACACCAAGCTAGGTATCAGACATTATGAGCAACATATGGTGCTCAAGTATTGTGGTGGTCTTCATAGATACATCTAGGATGAAATGGATTTTCTGGTCATATCATCCTTGGGAGTGGCCTATAGATATGTCATCAAAATCGGGCAGACGTTTAAACAAAGGAAGTGACAATTTGGGCCTGGGAACCCCTCACAACAAAATCAAGGAAAGGGTGGCCCCAAACCATAGAAAAAATCACAGAGAAAATATGGAAATCCTTAGGAAAACCATTCCAATACATAAGCAAAGGAGCACACCAGAAAGACAAAGAAATATACCAGGAAGTGGTGCGACTTCCATAAGAGACCCTGGAATAACATTGATGATTGCCACACAAAGAAGTCACTAGTGGTTGAGGTGAAATCTTATGAATCAGATGCAGGCTTCGACTCTGATTTAGAAGAAAAAAGTGGGAGATGGATCATTGATGCAAAACCCAGTGCCATCGTTGCTACCACCAAGATCCATCCCAGTGAACCAGATGAGCCAGAGGAAGGCTAACATATTTTCATTCAAAGATGTGGGTGAAAGGCACCCCCATGCACTTCATCATTGATACAGGTAGAAAGAATAACATCATATTAGAAGAGGTATTCAAGAGGATAGCCCTACCAAAAACACCATACCCACAACCTTACACCATTGGATGGCTCCGCCAAGGAAGTGCTCTCTGCATCAACCAACAGTTTCGCATGTCATACAACAACAAGCCCTTCAAAGATGAGGTATTGTGTGATGTTGCTCCTCTCAAAGTTTGTAATTTTCTTTTGGGCCAACCTTAATTATGGAAATTTCATGCTATATATGAGTTTAGGCATCGTAGTGTTATTATTTCTTTGGAAAGGAAATTGTTCAAGATACCCGAGGTAGTCCCACCTAGTGTTATTTCCTTGATCTCTACCAAGAAATGCAAGAAGGCCATATATAAGACCAGGAAGTTTGTCTTCTTCTTGATTCTCTCTTAGAGTGAGTGAAATATTGAAACCACATCTAGAGCCTCCATGGATGACCTATCCACAAAATAGAATAAAGTGGATAAGTAAGGTCGTGGAAGAATACTCAGATATATTCTCCTCACCTACTGGGGTACCTCTACATTTTCAGGTCAAGCATCCCATCGATATGACCGTCGATGCAACGCTACCCAATGGGCCAGTCTATTGTCGCTCTTTGTTAGAGAATGAGGAGATCAAGAGGGATATCCAAGAAATTCTCCACAAGGGGGACAACTGTCCCAACTCATTGCCTTGTGGGAGCCCAATCGTGCTTGTGTAGAAGAAAGATGAGACTTGAAGACTCTACATTGATTACCAGGCTTTGAATAAAATCACAGTCAGGAACTGGTACCCGATTCCCAGAATCAATGAACTCCTTGATCAACTCACGAGGGACAAATAATTCAGTAGGATTGATCTGAAATATGGCTACCACCAGGTCCCAATAGAATAGAAAGATGTGTGGAAGAATTCCTTCAATTCAAAATAAGGTATTTTTGAATGATTGGTCATGCTATTTGGTTTGACAAATGCCCCAACAACTTTCATGAGGATGATGGATGACATCCTATGACCTTTCACCAATACTTTTGTAGTGGTGTATTTGGATGACATCCTCATCCACAAAAAGACTTGGGAAGAACCCTTGTAACATATTCAACATGATCTGCACACCCTACGACAATATAAGTGATCGAGAGTTTATGAGCAGGATGAAAATGAATATATATTATTATTATTCTTAACAGAAATACACAAGAATAATAGAGATACAATAATAATAGAGATACAATAATAGATATACAGTAATATATATTATTATTATTGTTTCTACCTCTATCAATGAAGCACCAATAGTCATGTGGGATGCATTGGGGTAAGCTAGTATATCAACTTCCCGGGGTCGTAACTTTTGCATACGATCTACATTTTAGGTGCATGATAGCCCGTTGAAAAGGTCTATTTGAGGAATACACTTGTTTCCCTAAAAATCTAACTTTTTCAACAATTGTATTGTGGATATCCCTAAAAATGTTGTTTAGGGCCTCAAAACAACCCCAAAAGTCAAGGACCCAAAAACTAGAAAAAACATCTGCCAATCAGGAAAACTTCCAAAATGAGCCAGTTGGAATAGGTGAGAGGCGACCGACATCCATATGGATCAACAAGATACATTACAACTTGGAAAAATGCTTCTTCATCATGGAGAGGGTCCATTACCTAGGCTACATCATTGATCAACATGGTGTGCATGTGGATCCATCCAAGATCCAGGTCATCCCTGACTGGCTAGCCACAACTGACTGGATTCTCCCATATTGCATGGGCCCTCATCTAAGTAACCAGAGGTGGTGGTAAGGAAAAAATTTTGTGGGCCTTATCCCAACAACAAGTGTTCGATGATTTGAAGCAACACTAATGCTCAACCCCAGTACTTTCATTACCGAACCTGCAACAACCCTTTGATATTGAGACATATGATTAATACTATGCTGTGGGAATTATTCTAACTCATCACAACCACCCCATGGCCTATCATAGTGAGACACTATCAAATGTTGTTTGTAAGTACCCTACTTACGACAAAGAAATGTACTCCATTGTGAAAGCCTTCCACGAGTGGAGACATTACATTCTTGGGAAGGAGACAATCATCCATAATGATCATAAGCCACTGCATTTCATGAATACACAAGAAAAATTGAAGAATGACCGCCATCAGAAGTGGTCCACATACTTGCAACAGTTCCACCTCAAATTCAAGTTAAAACAAGAAGTACCAACCGATTTGTTGATTGCCTCAACCGACCTCCAACCGCGAAACTCACCACGGTGCTAGACTCTTGTGACTATGATACCTTTGGATGGCCCCACATATATGAGACAAACCATAACTTCTCCACCACCTACCAAATGTTGGGTGAAAACTCAGTTGTCACTAATTTCCATATTCAGGACGTGCTATTGTGCCATCTAGGCCATCTTTGTGTTCCATCAAGTGAGAGAGCAAAGATTATTTTGGAATCCCACTACAGTTGGGTGGCAGGACACTTCGGCATTGAAAATACAATGGAATTTTTGAAAAAACATTTATACTGGCCAAAAATTCAATAAGATGTCAACAAGTATATCAGGTCCCGCATTGTCTGCGCTATTTCCAAACCGACCACTATGAAACAGGTCATGTACACCTTTCTTCCTACTCCTAATAGGCCATGGGAATCCATATCAATGGAATACATGTTGGACCTTTCATCCACCAAGAGGGGAAATGACTGTGTTTTTTTTTTTGTTGATCTCTTTTCCAAGATGGTGATTCTGGTCGCCTGCAAGAAGAGAATCACACCAGAGGCAACTAGGAAGATCTTCTTTGAATGAGTATGTGTACATTTTGGAATCCCACTAACCATTGCCTCAGATCAGTGCAATTGGTTCCTCAACATATTCTGGTCGAGCCTCTAGTCATTGTTGGACACCAAGTTCACCAAATCCAATGCCTTCCACCCCTAGCCAAATGGCCAAAGTGAGGTCGTCAATCATATGATTGTGCATATCTTGCGGATGTACAATTCCAAGAAACCCTGCACATGGGATAATATTCTTTCCTATGTTCAACATAGCTACAACCAACCCTACATATCTCAACCGACCACATCCCCGTTTAGGTAGGGTTGGGATTCCAACCATTAGGTCCCATGGATGTTGCACTACCCCTTGCGGCCAATCTGGTCAAATCATCCTCTGCTCCAACTGAAGATGAAAAAGGTACCTGGTTAATTTAGTGCTTCCATCACATCCTTCTATAGGTTCAGGATATTTTACAAAAGTCCAATGCCAAGTACAAGTAGCACCATGATCAACATCGGATGCCACACAAGTTTCAGGTGGGAGACAAAGATCGGTTGCACTTGCAGAAAGATCGCCTTACAGGGCCCCATCAGAAGCTTCTCCCACTCCATTATGGACCTCACACCATCACCAAGGTTGTGGGTGACAATTATTTTGAACTCAACATTCCCCCTTTCCTTGGCCTGCACCCAGTGTTCAATGTGGCTCTCCTTCGACCATACTTCCCACCATTATTAGACACCTCAGAGATAGAAGAGAAATTGACACCAAAAGATCTCAACCCTGACTACATGCAATAGGAATCCATTTATCATATTATGGAAACACACATCAAGGACACTCGACAACAAAGGATCCAACTTTATCAAGTTGTCAAAGCAGGGAAGGTCCTGCACCAAGGCAAGTGGCTCACCTGGGGATAAATTCAGTAGAAATTTCCTCATATGCTAGGGGAACTCAATGCAATTGAAACCATTTATTACTAAAGGGGGAGGATTTATATATATGGATGTCGGTGGCCTCCCACCTATTCCAACTAGTTCATTTTGGAAGTTTTCTAGTTTGGCAGGTTTTTCCTAGTTTTTAGGTCCCTGACTTCTATGGCCGTTTTAAGGCCCTAAACAATGATTTTAGGGATATCCATAGTAAAAATATAGGAGTCAAATTCTAACAGAAACATGTGCATTCCTTGGATATAACTTTCCAATGGGCTATCGTGCGCCTAAAACCAAGATCGTATGCAAAATTTACGACCCTGGAAAGTTGATGTACTAACTTACCCCAATGGGGCCCAAATGACTTTTGGTGCTTCATATCCTAGTGTTAGGTTTTGGATGTATATGTTTTTGGCATTCATTTTTATTGTATAAATTCCTTCAAATCCTCATTTTACTCATCTTCCTTCGAATGAGCGCAATCATCACATCTCTTCTCAGAGATAAGCCACCACCATTCCAACAAGCTTGTTTTTCGCTGCATCTTACCATTTCAACATATTTCCTTATTTAATAGAAGCCATTTTTATTATATCTTTGTTATTCCAGGTTAATAATAATAATAATATTTATTCATTTCGTTCTGCTCATAAAATCTGGATCATGAGTGCTGAGGCATATCTTGTATTTCTTGGTACATGGTTGAGGGTTTTTTATTGTGATGTGTTGGTGAAGTTGTTGGTTAGTTTGAGGCTGAATATCATTGAGGGTTTGTGTAGTAGTTATAAAATAGTATGTAGAACATAAATAATTATCTATAAATGGAAGAGAAACAATGATATAACCAAAACAATACCATAATAACACCAGAATAATACAAAAATAACACTAGAAAGAGCACTTTGATTACTGAGACAATGTTCACTTGTCTCTTTGAGGGGGAAACCTACAATAGAGAAGAGATCTATTACAATAATATCCAAAACAAAACTTCTCATACCCTCTACTTGTATTTATACTAAATCTATCTATCGAAAAGAACCATCTAGAGGAAGATCCTTCTAGAAGCAAAAGCTTCTATTAGATCTTCTTACATATGATTTATTCCTCCTAATTTCTAGGCCTTATTAATATTGGCCTTTATTACATGGAATTATATTATTCTACCTATGTGAGGGGTTGGGGAGGTTAGTTACCTAATATTCCCTCCCTCTTGAAGAACAACCATGTCCTCAAGGCTTTAGATGAGGGAATTGTTGTAGAATCGTGGTCGGCTCCCAGGTGGCATATTTTGGAGGTGTATCTTTCCATTGGACTAACACTTCCTGGATGGTGAGATGACGGAGACGATTCTCTCTCTGGGTAAATAATACTTGTGGCTACAACCATATGGAACCTTCTTCATCCAACTTAGGAATTATAGTTTGAGTTTGGAACTTACTTGCAATCATCTTCTTTAACCAGGAAACATGAAAAACAGGATGGATCTTCGACTGACTGGGTAGAGATAATTGATAGGACAATGATCCCACACACTTGAGAACTGTATAAGGACCATAAAATTTGGGCGCAATTTTTTGGCAGTGTTGAGATTTGAGTGAAGTCTTCTTATAAGGTTGCCGTCAAAGAAACACCTGGTCCCCTTCAACAAAATGGCGTTCTGAACGACCTTGATCTGCTTGTTGATTCATGCGATTCTAAGCCATGATGAAATTGTCTTTGAGGGCATAAAGAACAAATTCTCAGACTGTAATATTGGTGTCAACCTCCTGAACCTTTGAGAACCCTAGAATATAGGAAATAAATGATGGGGGATTTTTTCCATAAAACGCTTCAAAAGGGGTCATACGAGTAGTTGCATGGTAAGATGTGTTGTACCACCATTCAACTAGGGGTAACCATTCATCCCACCGATGTTTCCTCTTATAATAAAAACACCACAAATATGTTTCCAAACACTTTTTGACAACTTCATTCTTGTCATCCATCTGGGGGTGATAGGCAGTGATGAGATGTAATTGGCTTACCTGTAGCTTATAAAATTATTGCCAAAAATTGCTAGTGAAAGTGGGGTCTTTGTTAGAGACAATAGAATTAGGCATGCCATGAAGCTTGAAGATATTATCCATGAATATTTGAGAAAATGGGGTGGTTTTGAATGGGTTTCAAAGAGAACAAAAATGAGCATATTTGAAGATACGATTGACAACCACCATGGTCACTAAATGTTTCTCGATTTAGGTAAGCCTACAATGAAGTTCATAGAAATATCTCACCAAATAGTAGGGGGGATCGAAAGTGGTTGGAGTGTGCCCAGAGATTTGACCATTTATCCATTTTTTCATTGACAAACCTCACATTTATCCACAAAGGTGCGAACATCCTATTTCATATCTTCCCAGAAAAAAGAACGTTTGACCCATTCATAGGTTTTAGTAAATCTTGAATGCCCTTCTGTGGGTGGGGCATAAAGTTCAGAAAGAACTGTGGATTTAAGTTGGGATTTATTGAATAAATACAAATGGAATTTTTAGCGAAGCTCTTCATTATGACAAGAGTACCCTAGAGAAACTGAAGAATTGTGTTGCAATTGTTGGAGCAGGATAGAAATTTTGGGGTCTTGTAACCATTCCCGATGAACAGCTTGGATCCAATCTGGTACAATGAAGGAGAGGGAGAAAAGGGACCCATCTTCTTCATATTCCCTGGAAATAGCATCGACCACTACATTTTCCTTTCCCTTCTTGTAAATTATCTCATAATCATAGCCAAATAGCTTGGTCGCCCATTTTTTTTGTGCTAGGGATGAAACTCGTTGTTCCAAGAGATACTTGAGACTCTGATATCAGTTTTTATATGGAATCGTTGACCCAATAAATAAGGATGCCAAAGATACAGAGCATGAAAAATATCTAACATTTCCTTTTCATAAATGGATTGACCCAAATGTCGCTCTGAAAGTTGTTTTCTAGTGAATGCCAATGGTCTGCCATCTTGCACAAGGATGACTCCAATTCATTTTCCTGAAGCATCACATTCCAATATGATTGTCTTTGTGAAGTCTGGGAGTGTTAGGACAGGGGTCGAGCACATACATCTTTTAAGGCTTGGAATTCCTAATCCGCAGCTGAATACCAAGTGAAAGTATTCTTTTTAAGGAGGGAAATGAGAGGAGCTACAATCTTTCCATAATTTCAAACAAACTTATGATAATATCCTATTAAACCTAGAAAACCATGCAAGATCTTAAGAATTTTAGGGCAAGGCCAATCTTGCATAGATTTATTTTTCTTAGGATCCACTCGAACACCATCCTTTCCAACAATATGACCCAGGTATTCCACTTCGGAGGAACCAAAGGAACATTTAGATTGTTTGAGGAAAAGTTGGTGCTTAGAGAGTAGATGGAGAACTTGATTCACATGGGAGAGATGGGATGACCAACTTTTACTATAGATGATAATATCATCAATGAAAACTAAGACAAAATGACAGAGAAAAAGATGGAAGACATGATTCATAAGACTTTGGAAAGTGGAAGGAGCATTACACAATCTAAAGGGAATTACCAAGAATTCATAATGACCATCATGAGTGAAAAATGTTGTCTTGGGAATGTATTCATCTTTCATACAGATCTCATTGTAGCTAGAACATAGATCTAATTTAGTGAAGTACTGAGCATCACTCAATTCATACAATAGGTCATGAATGAACAGAATGGGGAATTTGTCTTTGATTGTGAGTTTTTTAAGGGCATGAAAATCAGGACACATGCGCCAAGTACCTTATTTCTTGAGTAGCATGACCACATAGGAAGAATAGGGGCTAGTACTAGGACGAATAATACCAGATTATAGTAATTCATGAACAATTTTCTCGATTTAATTCTTCTAGGAAAAGGGGTGATGATAAGGTGGAACATTGTGAGGAAGGCTACCTAGGATGAGAGGGATGGAATGATCATGGAATCCATGAGAAGTGGGAAGTGCTTGCAGGGTGTTAAAAAAAACTTGGTGGTGGGAGAGGATATATTGGAGGTTAGGATGCATAGAAGAGGTGTCTCAACAACATTAATAGAGTGGAGTTGGGCTATAATTCCTTAATGACCTTTTTTGAGGAGATTTTCCATGCCATGGGAATTGATGATCTTAGGGGATCCTATTGTGATGCCTTGGAACTTATATTGTTGTCCCTTATGATGGAATTGCATGGCTAAGTCCTTAAAATCCATGAGAATGGGGCCTAGAGTGATTAACCATTCGTCACCAAGAAAAATGTCACAACCACCCATGTCTATAACAAACATATGGGATTTCAGGTGGTACTGACCAATTTGTAGGTGCACATTTTGACATCGTCCCCCACATTTCATGGAACCACCATTGGCAATCATGATTTGAAAATTATTGACGACACAGATGTAACAATTGACTTCTTTGGAAATGCGGCGATGAATAAAGTTATGGGTGCTACCATTGTCCACAAGGATGATGACTTTCCTATTTTTGATGTAACTAATTAATTTGAGAGTCTGGGGAGAAGAAAATCTAGTGAGGGCATAGAGTGAAATCATTGGGTCAATGTTGGGTGGGTCAGAGGGTGGGGTGAGGTCAGATGGTGGTGGTAGTTCCTCTGCAGGAGGAAAAACAACAACCTATTCAGAAAGATCTTCATTCATAGCCATAAAAATATTTTGTTCCTTACACTTGTGCCTAGGAAAATATTTTTCATCACAATTATAAAAAAGACCCTTGAGTTGACGTTCAACCATTTCATCCCTAGTTAATTTCTAGATATTGAGGGGAGTGGTAGGAGGGGAAACATTTGTGGGTTTAGGGGGAGGAGGAAAGGATGGTTTGTGGGTCTGGGAGGAGACAATATGTTGGGCTTCATTCCAACCAAGTATGGGGGAATGCCATGAGAACATGGGCAAAAATTTCATCTTTGAGGTCACTTATAAAAAATTCCCTAAATAAAGCATGTAAAATACCCTCCATTATGAAATCCAAGTGCTCAAATGTGGAAATAAAGTCTTCCACTATCCCAGGCTTCTTTAACTTGGTCAAATGACCTAAATGGTGGGTGTTAGAGTCAAAGCGGTCATAAAGTTCGGCCATAAACTATGTCCAAGCAAGATACCCTTGACATGCCTCTTTTATTCATTGCCACCATTGCCAACATTTTGGATCTATATGGAGGACACCATAACGAAGCTTGGGTAAATCATTAGTAATGCCATGCAAAGAGAAATAATGTTCCATTTGGGTGACCCAGCTGGTGGGATCCAATCCATCAAATTTGTTCACCTCAATGCTGGGAGGGTGGTGGTCTCGATAAAAGTGGTAAGTATGAGGACCTTGATAATGGGAAGAGTCATGGTCATCCTGATAAGAGGGTTGTTCAGAAGAGGAAGGGTTATAGGAATGACCTAGGAAGTGTTCTTTGAGGTATTTGATGTATGAACATTGTTCCTTGAGGATCACAGTATTTGAATTGATTGTGTTAAGGCTGGCATTGATAGTCTTGATGTATTCCTCATTCTGTTGGTTGTCAACATTCAAGATATTGAGTTCTTGGGCTCTAGTGGTAGCCATTGGGAAAATGAGTAGGAAAATGGTATAGGGAAAACAAAAGGGTTCTGGAGGGGTGGCTGGGACCACTGCGTAGAAGAGTGTCAAATGATATATACCACTATGATCAGGGTGAAAACGGGGCTCCAATGGGATAGTGGCCAAATAAGGGTGTTGAGGAAGGACCGGGTACACAAACAAAAATGTGTTAAAAATGATAGGTATCACTGGAATCAGGGAAAAGAGAGGAACCCCATGGAATAGGTCTCAAATAAGTGTTCCAGCGGGACCCCCCCCCCCNCCCCTTTTTTTACTCCTGTGCAGTTATACTCTGGCCTGAATAATATTGCAGTGACAAAATTCTCAAATGCTTAACAGGAACAAATGTATAGTAATTTCACAACCCGAATGGAGAAGACACAATTGCATGGAAATAGATCTTGATTGTTCTGTTTTTATTTCCATCCCAAGGGTTAGGGTATTCAAGGGATCTACAGACAAGGGATTTCCCTGTGTTATAGCTCTATGATATGCATGAGGGGTCCACCAGTAGTCATCGACCCAATATATCAGGGCACCAACTAAAGAGGATACATCATTCCCTTAGCCGTACTACCCGACTACGTAGGTACTAGAGAGTATATTCCTAAGTGTCGTTATCGGTGGCACTATAATATTTAGGTGGATGATCGATTTATCTATGGAGGTATTTAAGAGATCCAGGCCGATCCATATACAGGTGTTGTCCGATGCGCTACCACTCGAAGGGGTACCAATAGGGGTTACAAGGGTGGCCAATAGATGTGCGCTTAAGTACCACTTGTATTTCCTGTGTGTATGAATCCTCTACCATGGGTTTATGCACATAACGACATATATCTATAGCTTTAAGACGTTGGAATACATCTCTATGATGAAAAAATAAACCCACAATTTTCCGTGGAGGAAGGTTCTCTGATACCACTTGTAGTATTCCAATTATAAAATAGTATGTAAAACATAAATAATTAGCTAGAAATGGCAGAGAAAAAATGATATAACCAGAACAATACCATAATAACACCAGAATAATACTAGAAAGAGCACTTTGATTACTGAGAGCAATTTTCACTTGCCTTTTTGAGGGGGAAACCTCTAGCAGAGAAGAGCTCTATTACAATAGTATCCAAGACAAAACTTCTCATACCCTCTACTTATATTTATACTAAATCTATCTATCTTAAAGAACCATCTAGAGGAATATCCTTCTAGAAGCAGAAGATTCTATTAGGTCTTCTCACATTTGATTTATTCTTCCTTATTTCTAGGCCTTATTAATATTGGCCTTTATTACATGGAATTATATTATTCTACCTACGTGAGGGGTTAGGGAGGTTAGGTCCCTAACACTTTGATGTATATTTGTTATAACCCTAAATTGCACCATTCATGCTTACCTGGCATCAGGCCTACTCATTGCCCTTCATTGCCAAAGCCATGCTAAACAGACTCTTCAAAAACCTCTTAAAACAAGTAGCCTATGCCCTAACCTATCACTGGGCGCGTTTGAACGCTGGCAGGCCTTATACTGCACACGTTGGAACGCGGGCTGGCCCACTACAGCAAGCGTTTACCTAACAAAGAAAAAAAATCAGGAAAGTTTCCGATGGAACGAAAAGCTTTTGGTCAGTTAACTAGAACTCCCCGCTATGCATGGCCGAGAGTTCGTCTAAAACCCTAGCTCCTTCTAGCCTATAAAAGAAGGGGTAGGGGTACTATTCAAGGGAGGAAAAATCATAGCAAAGAAACTCTACCCAATTGCCGAATCCGTTTTGTCCCAACCCTTTAGCCTTTCCTCAAGCTTTAGGAGAATTCAAGCAAAGCAGTTGGAGGACAAAGAAGAGGAGGAGCCCAGAATCAGGATCAAGGAACGGTGGCCGATCTCTATAATCATTGTAAGTTGATTAATCTTGAGATTAATGAAAAAGATACTTTTCCCGTCCCAAATACATGAGTTTTATATGTTTTATTTAATTTGTGTTTAATCTCTAATCCTCTAGTAGAACGATAGCATGCATGTGCAGTTTTGTCTTGATTGTAGGATCACTTTTTGGAAGGATCAACAGAAGCAAGGAGATAAATCTCAACGGAGGATCTACACCAACCGTCGATAAAAAGGTTAGTTGGTTCTTCCCATGTTTGCATGTGAAAAAGGGTTTTAGATTTGGGGTAGAAGGTAAACAGTAATTCTTGAAGGGTCATGATCTGCATGCAAGTTTAAACCCTAGCTTGTTAGTCCGTAGGGTATAATTTCCCAAAACACTATTCCATGTGAGGGTTTACTACACATGATTATGATTGTATGCACATGTATTGAACATAACTAGAGAGACATAGATGCTCATGGTTTGAATGATATTATTATGATATTGAGTATGAGATCTATGCTATCAGATTTGATCTATTGAGGAATATTCTTTATACATGTTTAGAGGCACTTGCTATGATTCATACATGTTTGGTGCATGGTTAGAGGAAATTTCTAATATTATTGTTGACACATGGCATATGTACGATGTGGCATATATATCTTGATATATTAGTAAAATCACATATTGGTCTTGGTAATGGTTATGAGGTATTGTGACGTGCATAGTTGATGCACTTGTGATGGTACAGGTTGTGTGAGTGATTGATGTACATGGTTGCTAGCACATGTTGATTGGTATGGGTTGGGACAGGATGCAGGTTGATGTGTCAAAGGAAGAAAAGGGTTCGAGTTTTATAAAAGTGAGAAACCTATCCTTATGAAGGTGTATAAAGGATACAATATAGACATGTCACATGCATACACAATCTACAGTATAGACAGGTCGTGTACATATGCAAGATGCATCATATACAAGTCTCGTACCTATTTTTTTGTTGTTGGTATAGGATGATTACATGTACATGTTGATCATAGGTTGTTGGTACAGGTTTGTTACAGGTTGTTGGAACATATTGATACAAGTTTATAGTGGTATATCTCACAGTGACAGTGTGGCAGTGGTTTCATCATCTATTTGGCACTTATATTTCAAGGCGGAAGGACATGGAAATGAAAGGGGGTTATAGCCTCCTTTTGGTTGGTGCCAGAGAATCAGGGAGTCAGATTTTCCTCCAAGTTGGAGCTTGAGAACTAGGTGGTTGTAGCCAGAGAACATAGGGGGTTGTAGCCTCCTTCTCATTGTATCGAGAGAATTGGGGAATTGGAGATTCCCTTAGGTTGTAGCCTGAGAAACTAGGGGGTTGGAGCCTCCTTCCAGTTGGAGCTGGATAATTGGAAGTTGGTGCTTCCTTGAATTTAATTCTTAAATAAATATAATAAAATAATTTTGTGATTATCTCCCGCATTGGGTTTCCATGTAAAATACTGGTGTATTGTGCATTGTGTGGATGTGTCTATTATTATTTATTATGCATTGATGGATGTTAATATTATATGATGCAATAACATATTAATGATGAACTAATGAACATTGTTGAACAAGTTAAAGGAATATACATTGTGGTTAAAAGGATTAATACATGGTATAAATTTCTCATTACTGATTCATCACCCCTCTCAGTAATCCAACACTACATTTTGCAGACGTGTATCCCTGCAAATAAGATTTTTTTTTTTTTTCAAGAACTCTATGGAGAAATCAAATAAGTCATTGCAATGCAAACCCACACTCTTGTAGGTCCACACCCCTAATATTTCATATACATGAAAATTTACATCTATTTGCAATCCACTCTACTCGATGAAAGTTTCATTTTAATTGATTACCTGCATATGGACATTTAAGATTCATCGTAATGTGCGCATATACTTGTGAAAACTATATGTTTGTTCTAAATATGTATAATTAAATTTTATCAAAATTAAAAATTATCATTTATTAAGTTAATAAATAATTATTAATCTTTTAATTATTTGTATAGGACTATAAAAAAAAAATTAAAATCTATGCAGACTATATGTTTGTGCTAAAGATGTATCTTCTGGGAATATATATATATTTAACAATATATTTTAAGTTAAGCATATACATAAAATAATTATGTTCACTTTATATACTTATTTTTAATATACGTATATACGTAAAAAACATTTTTTTAAGCATAATGTAGTGCTGATGTGCAGAAGATATAGGTAGGAAGAATGTGGATATATGGTCACAAAAAGGGGCTTTGCACAACCTCTAAAATTGATAAGTAAAAAGGATGTTGACTAAGGAATTCTAAATAGATATTGGGTTCACAAAAGAATTTGACATAAGATTTGCATTTAGAATTTTGTACTGCAGTAATAGGTACATGAGCTATGATGACCAAAAAGATTTGTTTCTTTCGAAAGTGTCCAAATTAGATGCCTTTTTACTTTTAATTTTCCACATTTCAGGTAGGATTTTAAGATGCCCATATCTTTGTAGTGCACATATTCATATGTTTAGTGCTAGTGAAACATGCATAGATATCTCAAGCACTTGCAAGAGTCTAGTCTATTTGCAACTTCTCTTCTAAGAATGCACATATGCATACTCGTGCACTTCTACATTTCATATAGATATATCTTCATCCCTCCCAAATTCTACATATGTGTATCACCGCAAAGAGGACATTTATTCTATTTTTTAAGAAATGTGAAGAGAAATCAAAGAGGACATTTATTCTATTTTTCAGGAACTATGAAGAGAAATCAAACAAGTCATTGCACTGCAATCCCTTCACTCCTGCACTTTTTCACTCCTAATACTCCAGATACTTGCCAAATTACATCTATTTTCAATCCACTGAACTCAATGGAAGTTGCATTTTAATTGATTACCTATATATGTACATTTAGGATTCATCGTAATTCAGACCAAGAGAAGTTATTATAGCTGGTAGCTATTTTTAATTCTATTTGACTGGTTGATGCAGGAGCATTGGTCTGCCGCAGCAAAAGCGTCAGTGCACCAACATGCAGACATGAAATTGAGAGAGGGAGAGGCATTGACCCTCCCATTTGTAAATTAGAAATAATCCTATATGGATTTTTGTGTTGTAAGATTGTAAATGCTGGGCCATGCCTTTGTATAGGTAGTGGTTGGATTTCAATTAAAGGGTTGCTTGTAGCAGGCCCAGGTTGTAGTCAGGTCTGGGAAAATATTTATGAAACTTCAATGTGATAGTTGAGGTTAGGTGAGAGAGGAAGAGCTCACAGATCCCGTCTTTTGTAATGAGATCTTGTTTCAGATTTCATAAGGTAGAAAGGAAGATATGAAGAGAAGATAGAGAGGTCTGGGTAGAGAGGCCTTAGGATGTAGAGAGGTTTTGAGAGAGAGAACTTGAGAGAACTGAGACTCTGAGCAGTCCAGTTTTTGTAAATCATCTGTATAGATACATAGATATTTATAGAAAAGAATTTTTCCCTGCATATTGTTGTTCATGTATTTATGTTTCATGAATGAATGTTGTAGATGTATGGTTAGTTTGATTTACAGTAGGAAGATAGATTTCTCTATCTTTATTTTAGTTTTAGAGTATTGTTATGGATTCTTGAGGTTGTGCAAGGAGTGCACAACATAACATCAGAGGTTCTATATCTAGTGCAAGGAGTGTGCATGTGATCTCTACGGATTCAAAAACGAATGTTCGAGGAGGGCGCACTAGAGAGATCACAAGCTCAAGAGGAACCTCAAGGTCACTGAATACCTTTGAGGGAAGGCTGTGCAAAAGAATCACAGAGAGAGCCAGAGTTATCGAGAACTCTATAAAGCTCTACCAGGTGGGCATTGAGCTAGTGCAAGTGTTCACAGAAGGAACTCTATGTTGAGTTCAGGAAGAACCAAAGTTGCTGAACAATCTATTAGGAGAAGCTTTGAAAGGTGTGCTTGAGAAGGAAGTTTCCAAGAGGGAGCTTACAATCCATTGAGGACGCAAAAGGGCCGAGCCATTAGAGACTGAGCAAGTGTAAGCTCATAAGAGATAGCACAAGGAGTGTACAAGAGTGGACTTATTTCAAGTCCAAAAGATAAGGAGGACTAGCGTGAAGTCGCACGCAGAGTTCAAGTGTGCACAGGGCCAAGTTCAAACTCCATTGGCAAAGTTCATGAGATAAAGCATAGCGAGGCCCAAAATTTACAAAGTTCACAAGAGGAAGAATCGAAGGCCGAAACCTTCGACACTTAGAAAATTTTCTAAGTCATAAAGACAAATAAAGCTCAGGAGGAGGAACACATTTGTCATTGGATCGACACTAGGATAGGAGATCTAGATCGTTGAATCCACGTCCAGATACAGGAGGAACGCACATCGAAAATATCATATCTGGGCTTCCGGATCTGAGCACAAAGGACCAATAGCCATTGGATCTGGAGGAAGGTGCACAAGAAAAGTTTTGAAATCATCGGGACCATCCTTGTCAAGGAGGGCATGTGGCGAAAGCTCAACATTTCACTGAATTGCGAAGTGAAGAAGTCAAAGAGTAGAGTCGAGAGAATTCGTGAAGTGTAAACTCATGAAAAGATCGTAACCATTGGCATAATGGATACCTGGACATCATCAAAACCATCCATTTGGAGGGACGTGTGGTGAGAGACTATCATTTCGCTAACTCACAGGAGGGAAGGGTCAAAGGTGGAAGTAGTGAGAACTCGTGAAACACGAACTCGCGAAAAGATCACATCCATTTATCAAGGGAAGATATGGACCGTTGATTGTTCAGGAAGTGTATCGGAATTTCGGGGATCGAGAGAATAGAGGTGGAAAGTCCTTCGACTTCGCGATATGTGAAGTCGCGAAATCCCTATTCGTGAAAGGAGGATCTTGACCATTGACCGAGGGGAGGAGTAAAGGTCATTGATCTGTCACAGAGAAAATATCGGGATTGTTGAGATTCAACAAGAAGATCCTATTGAAAATTATGCACGTACACTAGGATTGATCTTCAGGCTATTTTTAGGTGGAAGTCTATTTTTAGACGATGAGCAAATTATATTTATAGATGGTGAGCAAATTCTATTTATAGATGTATGTCGACTATTATTATCCCTTAATAATAGTTAGATA
>JASDQU010107394.1:128138-147104 GCA_032191745.1 Picea mariana
ATGTGGCACATTATGGAGATCAAAAAATTGCTCCATCTGAAGTATCCATGTGATTGGGTCCTTGCCATCAAACTTCCTCATATCAATCTTAGGAACGAGGTTGGTCTTCAAACCAAAGTTGGAGTTTCACCATTCTTGATTCAAATTCCTTGTGTCCTCATCATGAATTTCATGGGATGCATTTTCACTTTCAGGTGTCTTCTCTGTTATGAAATTTTTCAATACTTCCATGATTTCCCCTTTTAAACCATCCATCTTAGTATCCAACTTAGCTTCCATTGAATCCATCTTATTTTGTAGTTCATTTATGTCCCTACACATTTCTTCACCTTCATAAAGAGTCCAAGTAGGATTTTCCGGAGGCTTATTTGGTGTAGAAGTTCCCTTTTTTGGTAGCATGTTGGCCAAGTATCACTTTTGAACCTTGATTTTGAGGTTATTCTGCTAGACAATATTTCTTCTGTTGTATCTCCCTAGTTTCGGCCCTTCTAGATATGAAACTTTCTTTTATGTAGTTCTATGATATTTCTTCTCTGCAATGCCATAGGTCTGATAAAAATTGGATGTGCCAAGTGGAATTTATGGTAACTTCCCCACAACTTGCCGAGTTTTGGCCTTTCTAGGAGATCTCACTTGTATAGCATGCCCCACATAAAATAATTGATATGAAATTCTAAAACTTGCACCAAAAATACTACAGACTGTCCACGATCCAATGAAATCATTCCCACTCAATTTGGATACTCTAGGAAGACATTATGATTATTTTACCTAGAACACCTTCTTGAGACTAGTCAATAGGACTAGTTCGATACCCTATCTTACAAAAGGTGTATCTACAAATTTAAGATGACCCAGAATCTGAAATTTTTACCACGGTTACCTTACTAATTTATATAAATATCCTCCATATTTCAGGGTCTCAAACATTACAGAAAATGTTTTATAGCGAAAATTTCGTAATGACTCAGTTCAAGATGATTCCAGAACCCTATCTTGTACAGGCTGTATCTTAGAAAGTATAAGGCCTCGGGAGCTTGATTTTGAACCCAACGTACCTTGATCAATATTATAAATATCCTCCAAGCCATTCTTTCTGAAACATTGTAGAAAACAAGTTATAGAGAAAATTCCAAGGTTTCTCAGATGTACCAGTGAAACCCCAAGACCGTGAGCTCTGATACCATATGTTAAGAACCAAATATCAATATAGCATAGAAAAACCTCAGAAAAAGTACTCAACTCCTTGAAAAAGAGATAATTTCAGATAATAATCCTCTTTGAGGGGGCAACCTCCTTTTACCGCACTTAAATGTTCAAGTATAAGATGATTCAAAATGAAAATGTCTCCTTGGTATATATAGGAGAGTAGGAGGTATAATTACAACTAATGGCCTAATGCCGACATAAATAAAATAAAATTACTAATATAATATGCCCCAATTAATGGGTAATGAGCCATTATTAAGGCTTAACAAAATGATAGAAAGATCACCATAGAATCTGATAGATTGAGACTAGATGTTGCACAAAATGTAGGAGCCCCTACTTCACAGCGCAAACAGAGACAATCTCCTAATCGAGTTACTAGATACATGGCTCTCATGATCAAATGTATTGTGAATGAACCATATTCCTTTTAGGAAGTAGTGAAATATCCCACTTGGGTTGATGCAATGGTGGAGGAGTATGACTCCATTGTCAAAAACAGTGCATGGGAAATTGTCCCAAGACCAATTGAAAAATCAATGGTAGGTTCAAGATGGATCTACAAGGGTAAGATTTTAATCATTGTTATTTATGTTGATGACTTAATATTGACTGGTGATGAGAATCCGATACACTCATGCAAGAAGGACCTTGCAAAGGAGTTTGAGATGAAGGATATGGGCCTCCTTCATTATTTCCTTGGATTGGAAATATGGCAGCGAGATGGTGAAATTTTTGTGTCTCAAGGCAAGTATGCAAGGGAGATATTGGGTAAGTTTCACATGGAGGGCTGAAAACCCATGGATACTCCTCTTCCAAGAAACTGGAGGAAAGAGGATGCTACTTCTGGAGAGGTAGTGGATGCTACTGTCTATTGACAGTTAGTGGGTTCGCTAGTGTATCTAGTGAACACGAGACCAAACATTTTCTATGTAGTTAACCAGCTGAGTCAAGCGAGGGTTAAGCCTACCAAGCTCTTTTGGAAGGCATGTAAGAATGTCCTGAGATACCTGAGGGGAACATCTAAGTATGGCTTATGGTAAAGACAAATGAATTAGGTGAAGTTGCATGGCTTCACGGATGCAGATTGGGCGGGCAGCCCAACAGATAGAAAGAGCACATCAGGGGGGATATTTAGTACTAGATCTATAGTTGTTTCTTGGTACAACAGGAAACAGAGATCCATGGCACTCATTTCAGTGGATGCAGAATACATGGCAGTGAGTCAAGCTGCATGTGAGGCTATCTGGATGAGAAAGATCTTGGATGGTTTGTTTGGTTCTCATTTAGATTCAACAATGATTCATTGTAATAATCAGAGTTGCATTAAACTCTCGACTAGTCATGTGTTTCATGATAGATCTAATCATATAGATATCCGGTATCATCATATCAGAGATTGTGTGCAATAGAAGATCATGCTGCTTCAGTACATTCCTACGAAAGATTAGGATGCAGACATTCTGATGAAGGTTCTCACCAGGAGAAAATTCGAATACCATAGAGACAGGATCGGGGTGAAGGATAATCTCTTTCTTGTTGAGAGGGATTGTTGAGATTCAACAATACGATCCTAGCAAAAACTATGCACCTACAATAGGATGGAGCCTTAGGCTTATTTTAGGTGGAAGTCTATTTTTAGATGATGAGAAAATTATATTTATATATGATGTCTATTTATAGATGGTGAGAGAATTATATTTATATATGTATGTCGACTATTATTATCCCTTAATAATAGTTGGACAATAAATATTAGTCTATTCTCAATGAGCACTTGGAAATAGTTAACTGAAGTGGAAAATCAGTTAGCTATAGGAAATTCTAGTTCAAAGGTTGATTGGTGGGACATGCAAGTCGAATTATTTGTAACTGAGTGATTCAAAGTTGTAACAGAGTTGGATGTGTAGTTATGTGAGTTGTGAAGTAGTTTAACTCAGTTAAGTGAGTTAATCTCAGCTGTACTAGTTGTAACTGAACCTACACTAGTGAGAGATCAATGAACTAATTATTAATGAATTCACAATCAGTGATCTCACATGCAATTGAAGATGTACCACTGTTAACTACTTGCATGTCAGATCCAGTGGAGACCCAGTTGAGATAACAGGTGAAAGGGAAAGTTTGACTATCAATTGTGACATTAGTGAGTGCACTCATGCAACCACACACATAGTGGATGTTCCCATGAGGATTGCACAGCCTAGGAAAGAGGAATTCATTCATTTATTGCAGGAATTTCCATCAACAAGGATTGCACAGAGGAGGCAGGTTGTCTAGAAGCAGTAAATTGACACATGAATTTGTCAATGTTTGTATGAGAGTGTGAGAAGGTTGTATATTGTACTGAGAGCTCTTGGATTAGATTTTTGTATGAGATTGTTTCATGATCCATGATATATACATCATATATGATAGTGGAGTTTTTAGCTTTATTCTTTTCCGATAAAACATCTGTGTTATGTGTGATTGATATTTCTTCTTGATATTGCAATTGGTGATCGTGTTTTAAATTCTGAAAGAATATTAGTAGAAGTGATTATGTATTTGAAAGTGGCATATAATTGTTAGATCAGGAGAATCTAGGCAATACATAATTTATATTAACATTTCTACAGGGATATCGGGGATCGAAAGATCTGAGGGGAAAAGTCTTTCGACTTCGCGAAATGCGAAGTCCCAATAAGAGAAAGGGATATTTGGACCGTCGGATCCAATGGGGATCATGGACCGATTGATCTGACGCAGGTGGAGTTCGAGGGATATCAGAACTTTGGATATCGAGAGAACAGAGGTGCCTCACATCATAAACTCCGGATATTTGAAATCCTGATGTGCTTGAGAGTTGAGCCCCAGGTCATGATGAATGGTCACATGGGCAGAGGCCAAGGGAGGAGCTAGGAGAACATTAATCTCTTTTTGGCATTTCGGGAGTTGGGGGGTCAAGGATGGCTCACTCGCAAAAACCCGACATGTGAAATCGTGAAACGATTGCAGCCGTTGATCAAGGAGAAAGAAGGACCCTAGATTGGTCAATCGGGGATTCAGGAAAAAGGAGTTCGTGGTGGATCACATGCAAAACACTCAAATTCTCGAAGCACAAAGTGCTTTTTGATAGCATGTGGTCACTGAAAATGGTCACGTGGAGTGGAATCTCATGCCTTGTGCTTATTCCCTTAGGTGGGGTTTCAACAGAACGACCTGTGGATCAAAGACTAGGATTTCAGCAGGGAATCGAAGAGCCAAAATGGCTCAATAATAGGAACGATCTAGAGACCGGGAGGTCATAGAACCCCCACCGAAGGGGAGGGGGGGGCTGCATCAGGTGGGGGATGCATCAGGTGGTATCAGAGGTAATACTAAGTTTGTTTGCAGAGAACAGACAAAAGGAGAATGGAGGAAAGTTGATACCATTTGTGGTATCAAGGAAATTTGATTTCTGCAAGCAAGGAGGGAAAGGAGATAGTCTGATACCATCAGGTGGTATCATGGCTTGAACATAATTGATTTCTATAGGAAAGGAGGGAAAGGAGATAGGAGGGAAAGGAGATAGTCTGATACCATCAGGTGGTATCATGGATTGAACATAATTGATTTCTATAGGAAAGGAGGGAAAGGAGATAGTTTTATACCATCAGGTGGTATCAAAGCTTGAACATAATTGATTTATATAGGCAAGGAGGGAAAGGGGATAGTTTGCTACCATCAGGTGGTATTAGAGCACATAGTTGATTTCTCTGGGCAACAAAGGTAATCAAAAGACTGAGCCTTGCTTATTGACGATAGACAAAGGATATTGGTGAAAGGATATGACCTGATAACATCAGGTGGTATCGTAAACAAGAATTTTCCTTTAGAAAAAAGGAGAAAAGAAGGCAGGGTATTAACACTCTGTGAGAAGGTTGTTGCATGGAAACAACAACAAAGTTTTAAATATATGGGTGAGCTGTGAGAGAAGATGGAGATGATCACGGNAAAGTAGAAGGTGGAAATGGTTACTAAAGGCCATGAGTGTGGTCGAAGAGAAGGACACTAGAAGAAGAAGAAAAATCCAAATATGGATCTGGAGTTGAATGAGATAAGATCCAGAATGGAGAGGCTCACATTTAAAATGCAACAGGATGAAAAATAACACTGGGTGTACAAGTGGCTCATGAAGAAGAAGGTGAAGTGGCCATTCAAGAGATTGTTGGCCAAAGGACAATGAAATTTGATGAGAAGGTGGTTGAGGCATGTTGAAAACCTCAATGACACAGAGGATGAACTGATTCACATATGTGAACCAGAGACTAGGAGAAATCTCAGCGACGAGGAGGAGAAGAGATCAGATGAAGATCTCATAAACTACCAAGTGGGAAGAAATGGACTTTCAAGTTTCCAAGTGGAGAATGGAAGGAGACTAGGTGGAGGTCTCATATACTTCTAGGGGAGTAGTGCCAAAAGTTCAGATTGCCAAGTGGGCAATGAGATGTGATCGATTGATCTCATAGACTTCCAGGTGGGTAGGGAGAAGGAGATGAGACTGTATGAACATCTCAGAAGCTCAGGAGTGAGTTCATGTCAGCAAGGAGCATTGATAGATGGATATTCATGTGGATTTGTAGACCATGTGAATGAATATGCCGACAAGTTAAAAAATTTCACCATCCAAGAGGAGGATCAAAGAAGCATTATGATTATTGGAGGTATAAAGATATTCCTACGAAGAAGCAAAGTAGAGGCCACTGCACATGATGAAAGTGAAACATAATAAGAAAGAATACCAACAGAAACTGTCAAAGAGGAATAAATGGAGAAGACACAGATGTCTACCCCAACAGAAGAAGAAGAGCATTAAATCGAATTGCTCAAAAGTTTTAGCCAGGAAGCTGAACAAGAAATGACTGCAACATTGGAGGTTGCAACAGAAGATGAAGCAGATAGCATGGATTTTTCTGATATGTATGAAGAATTAGAAGCCCTGGAGGAGAGGGTGATAGTGCAAATCCTACACATCCAACAGGATAAGTTGGAGACATATGGGGGAGCATACCATCCCCGGGAGCAGTTGGAAGAAGCTGGAAATATGCCAGCAGGAGAAATGGCAGAGGCTAATCTATCAGAGGAAGTGACTGAGAAACAAATTAGTCAAGAGAAGACTGCAAAAATGGATTATGTAGCAAGGTAGCAATATAAGGACAAAATATATGGAGAAAATCATAAGGAATATCGAGTTGATCTGCCCATTGAGGAGAAGGAAGAGTTGCAGCTGAGAAGACTACATAAGAAGAGCCAGCCACTAGAGTAGCTGGTCGAAGTGATAGAATAAATTAGAAGGCTGATGTTGAGGTCAGTAGAAGCAATCAACAAAGATGAGCTGAAAGAAAGAGAGCCTTCCATAGCAGCATGGAAGAATCAGAAGAAGAAAAAGAAGCAACAACAACAACATAACTAGAGAGGAGCAAGAGGACAACTCTAGAAGAGAAATTGGGATCTAGGGGGATTTCAACACTAGAGAAGAGGATCTCATGAGCAGGAGTTCATGTTTTTCCTAGCATGGGAGTATGATGTAGGATCATTTCTCCACCTCAGTGAAAGATACAGTGCACCAACACGCAGACACGAAACTGAGAGAGGGAGAGGCATTAACCCTCCCATTTTTAAATTAGAAATAATCCTATCCATATTTTTGTGCTGTAAGATTGTAAATGTTGGGCCATGCCTTTGTATAGGTAGTGGTTGGATTTCAATTAAAGGGTTTCTTGTAGCAGGCCCAAGTTGTATTCAGTTCTAGGAAAATATTTATGAAACTTCAATGTGATAATTGAGGTTAGGTGAGAGAGCACGAGCTCGCAAAGCCCCTCTTTTGTAATGAGATCTTGTTTCAGATTTCATAAGGCAGAAAGGTAGATAAGCAGAGAATATAAGGAGGTCTAGGTAGAGAGGCCTTAGGACGTAGAGAAGTTTTGAGAGAGAGAACTTGAGAGAACTGAGACTCTGAGCAGTCCAGTTTTTGTAAATCATTTGTATAGATACACATAGATTAATAGAAAAGAATTTTTTCCTGCATATTGTTGTTCATGTATTTATGTTTCATGAATGAATGTTGTAGATGTATGGTTAGTTTCATTTACAATAGTAAGATAGATTTATCTATCTTTATTTGAGTTTTAGAGTATCATTCGGGATTCTTGAGGCTGTGCAAGGAGTGCACAACAAAACATTGGAGGTTTTGTAGCTAGCACAAGGAGTACGCATCTGATCTTTGTGGAGTCAGAAAAGAATGTGCTAGGAGGGTGCACTAGAGTGATCACAAGATCAAGAGGAACCTCAAGGTCACTTAATACCTTTTAGGGAAGGAGTGTGCAAGTGTAATCTCAGAAGAGATAGCACAAGGAGTGTGCAAGAGTGGACTTATTTCAAGTCCAAAAGCTAAGGAGGAATAGCGTGAAGTAGCATGTAGAGTGCAAGTGTGTGCAGCACAAAGGTCAAACTCCATTGGCAAAGTTCACGAGATAAAGCGCAGTGAGGCCCAACATTTACATGGTTCACATTAGGAAGAATCAAAGTCCGAAACCTTCGACACTTAGAAAATTTTCTAAGTCATAAAGAAAAAGAAAGCTTAGGAGGAGGAACATAGTTGTCGTTGGATCGACACTGAGAGAGGAGATCTGAACCATCGAATCCATGTCCAGATACAAGAGAAGCTATGCAAGGTGTGCTTGAGCAAGAAGTTTCCAAGAGGGTGCTTACATTCCTTTGAGGACACAAAAGGGTCGAGCCCTTAGAGACTGAGCAAGTGTAAGCTCAGAGGAGATAGCATAAGGAGTCTGGAAGAGTGGACTTATTTCAAGTCCAAAAGCTCAGGAGGGATAGCGTGAAGTCACACACAGAGTGAAAGTGTGCACAGGACCAAGGTCAAACTCCATTGGAAAATTTCAAGAGATAAAGCACAGCAAGGCCCAATGTTTACAGGGTTCGCAGGAGAAAGAATTGAAGGCCAAAACCTTCGACACTTAGAAAATTTTCTAAGTCAAAAAGAAAAAGAAATCTTAGGAGGAGGAAAACAATTGTCATTGGATCGACATTGGGAGAGGAGATCTGAGCGTAGAGGACCAACACCCATTGGATCCAGAGAAAGGTGAACGAGAAAAGTTATGAAATTATCCGGACCGTCTTTGTCAAGGAGGGCATGTGGTGAAAGATCAACATTTCCCTGACTCATAGAGTGAAGAAGTGAAAGAGTAGAGTCGGGAGAGTTCATGGAGTGTAAACTCATGAAAAGATCATAGTCGTTGGCTACCCTAACATCATCATAACCATCCATTTGGAGGGACGTATGGTGATATACCACCATTTCGTTGACTCGCAGGAGGGAAAGGTCAAAGATGGAAGCAACGAGAACTCGCAAAACGTGAACCCACGAAAAGATCACAGCCGTTGATCAAGGGAAGATATGAACCGTTGATTGTCCAAGAAGAGTATCGACATTTCGGGGATTGGTAGAATGGAGGTGTAAATTTCTTCGACTTCCCAATATGCAAAGTCGAGAAATCCCAGTTCACGAAAGGAGGATCTCGACCATTGACGGAGGGGAGGAGTACAAGTCATTGATCTGTTGCAAAGTAGATATCTAGATATTGGGGATAAAAATATCTGAGGAGAGAAATGTTTTGACTTCGCGAAATGCGAAGTCTCAATAAGTGAAAGGGAGATTTGGAACGTCGGATCCAATGGGGATTGTGGACCAATTGATTTGACGTGGGTGGAGTTTGGGGGATCTCGACACTTTGGATATTGGGAGAACAGAGGTGCCTCACATCAGAAACTCCCAATATGTGAAATCCCAATGCGCTTGAGAGTTGAGCCCTGGGTCATGATGAATCGTCACATGGGCAGAGGCTAAGGGAGGAGATAGGAGAATGTTAATCTCTTTTAGGCATTTCCGGAGTCGGGGAGTCAAGGTTGGCTCAGTTGCAAAGTCTCGACATGTGAAATCGTGAAAGGATTGCAGTCATCGATCTAGGAGAAAGCAAGACCGTTGATTGGTCAATCAGGGATTCGGGGAATAGGAGTCAGAGGTGGTTCACATGAAAAACACCCGAAGTCCAGAAGCACAAAGTGCCTTTTGATAAGGCCTGTGGTCACTTCCGGTGGTCATGTGGAGGGGAAGCTCGTGCCTTGTGCTTGTTTGTGCAGGTAGGGTTTCAACAAAAGGACCTATGGATCAAAGAGCAGGATTCCAGCAGGGAATCGAAGAGCCAAAATGGCTCGAGAATAGGAACGATCCAGAGACTGGGAGGTTGCAGACCCCCCCCCGAAGGGCGCGGGGGGGCTACATCGCTGGTCATTTCATACAATTTATTGGAATCACCCATAGAAATATAAATTTTTTGTTTTGACATCCTTGAAGGGAAATTGTGCTAGATTTTTTTTTCTTTGCAATGACATGAAACAGATAGCCTGGAAAAGTAATCAACTATGACACTTATATTATTATTATTTCAATGGTTTACAGTGCATTTGAATAGTAGAATAAAATGAATGGCCAAAACCCATTGGAAAAAGCATTTAGAAACAAAAATGTTGTCTTGAGAAATAACCAAGGAAAATTGTATTGAAGACTTGTATACTTTTGTAAAATTTGCAATCATCGAATTCAAGTGGAAATATTGTGGATAATTTCTAACATATATAGATTTTAGTCAAAACCTATGCAATTCACTAAGATTACTATTTGTTATTTAAATTCCATATGATTATGGACATATCTCAGACAAGCAATCTGTCCTTTGCAATTTTGTGCATCCAACTATACACAATATGCTCCAGAATAAGAGAAATATCTGGCTTAAGGAAACGATAAAACATTGTGTCTTTTATTGATGTTTGATTGCATTTGATTCTATATAGGCCAACTAGAACATTATTGTTAGTGTTTATTTATGAGACATTTATCATAGACACTATAGAAATAGAAATAATATTCATATAACCCAACTTGCTTAAATCTATAGAAACTACATCGATCATTCCATGACAGACCATAATCGGTAAATAAGCATCGAAATACCTAAAATGATTTTTTTATGAAAAACCTTTATTACATATTCTATTTGGACAAGATGAAAAATGTAAAAAAATATATTGAAACAAGTAGGGAAATATACATATGCACATCAATATGTGAAATAAAAACATATGTAGTTGTGATTTATTGTCCAACGATAGTGCAGAATTTTTTTTAGGAAAAAATTATGACACTGTCAACATAGATGCATATGGAATTTGCAGACAACATCAAATTTTATAATGACAATAATCGAAGCATGAAATAGAAAAAATTGTTCCAATAACAATCTAGCTGTAGTGACAATATATCAATGTTGCAATGTAACATGACCAATAACATATAAACATCTAGTCCACTCTCCACCAAAATTTTGACATAATTGAATTGCAAAAAAAGCAATAGAATGAAACTGCAATGTTAACAGTGTGATTCAGATTTTATGAGCAAAAAGAAATGACTACAGATTATTAACAGGTTCTTAACACAAAATAACAAATATACATTAAAACTGGTTCTCTATTCAATAAGGAAATAAGAGGAAATAAGTTGAAACTGTAAAATGCAGCAGAAACAATCTTGTTGGAATGGTGGTGGCTTATCTCTGAGAAGATATGTGACGACTGCGCTCATTTGCAAGAATATGATTACAATGAGGCTCTAAAGGAATTTTTGCAATAAACATGAATGCAAAAATCCATATACATCCAAAAAACTAACCCTACGAGATGAAGCGCCAAAAGTCATGTGGGCCCTGTTTGGGTAAGTTAGTACATCAACTTCCCAGGGTCGTAACTTTTGCATACGATCTCCGTTTTAGGTGTATGATAGACCATTGCAAAGGTATCATTGAGAAGATTCATTTTAGGGGAAATATCGAAGAAATTCCATATTTAACCCCCTTTTCCCAAAAAAAATCATTTAGGGCCTCAAAACAGCTCCGGAAGTGAAAAACTGCTAAAAATAGTAAATTACCAAAATTGCTAGAAAATTGTTTTGAGCCAGTTGGAAAAGGTGGGTGGCCATCGATATAAACCTAGATAAATCCTCCATCCTTAGGAATAAATGGTATCCATTGCATTGAGTTCCCCCATCAAATGAGGAAATGTCTGCTAAATTTGGCCCCGGGTGAGCTACTTGCCTTGGTGCAGAAGCTGCCCTGCTTTGACGACTCGATAAAGATGGATCCTTTACTGTTGACTGCCCTTGATCTGTGTGTCCACAATATGATCAGTAGATGCCTATTGTATGCAGTCGGGGTTGAGATTTTTTGGTTTCAGTTATTCTTCTACTCCTAGGTGTCCAATAATGGTGGGAAATAAGGGCGAAGGAGATCCATGTTGAACAATGGGTGCAGGCCAAGGAAAGAAGGAATGTTGAGCTCAAAAGAATTATCCCCCATGAACTTGGTGATGGTGTACAGACCATAACGAAGTTTTCAAATATTTCGATGGGGTCTTGTAAGGCGTTCTTTCTACAAGTGCAACCAAACTTTGTCGCCCACTTGAAACTTATGTGGCACCCGATGTTGATCATGACGCTTCTTGTACTTGTCATTGGACTTATGTAGGATATCTTAAACCTGTTGGTAGATGTACTAGATCCACTCAATGAAACATGTAGCTTTGTCAGCTTCAATTGGAGTAGGAGATGAGTTGGTCGAGGTGAATGCAAGGGGAAGTGAAACATCTATGGGACCCAATGATTGGAATCCCAACCCCACATGAAAGGGGTTGTGGATAATTAAGCTACGCAGTGATCAGTTGTAGCTATGATGGACATAGGGAATGCTCTCATCCCATGTGCAAGGGTGCTTTGAATTATACATGTGAAGTATATGAACAATCATTCAATTTACGACCTTGGTTTGGTGATCTGTTTGGGGCTGGAAGGTCATGGATTTGGTGAGCTTGGTGTCCAACAGTGACCAGAGGCTCGACCAGAATGTGCTGAGAAAATGACTATCCCGATCTGAGACAATGGTTTATAGGATTCCAAAATGTACCCAATCTTGTTCAAAGAAGATCTTGGTAGTGGCCTTTGTTGTAATGTTCTTCTTACAGGAAACCATAATTTCCATCTTAGAAAAGTGATCAACAATGAAAAAAACACAGTCATTTCTCTGCTTGCTGGATGGGAGGCTTGACATTTATTCCATTGAGATGGATTCCCATGGCATGTCAGGAGTACAAAGAGGGGTGTACAAGCCCTATTTATTAGTGGTCGGTTTGGCAATAGCACAAGAAGTGCAGGACTTGATATACTTGCTAACCTCTTATCGAAGTTTCAACTAGTAGAAATGTTTCTGTAGAATCACCACTATCTTTTCAATGCCAAAGTGTCATTCCACCTGAATGTAGTGGGATTCCCAGATCAAATTCCCTCGCTTGCTTGATGGAACATAGATATATCCTAGACGACACAACAACCCATCCTAAAGATGAAAATTATTGACAACTATGTTTGCACCCAACATTTGGTAGGTGGTGGCGAAGTCTAGGTATGTCTCATAAAGTTGGGGCCATCCAGAGGTCTCATGGCTACAATAGTATGGCACCATGGTGAGTGTCACGACTGGAGGTCAGCTGAGGAAATCAGTGATGCGATTGGTTCTTCATGTTTTATACTTGATGTTAAGGTGGAATTGTTGCAAGTATGTGGACCACTTTTGATGGCAGTCATTATGCAATTTTCCTTATGTCTAGATGAACTGCAGTGGCTTATGATCAATGTGGATGACTGTCTCCTTCCCAAGAATGTAATGTCTCCACCGGCGGTAGGCTTTCACAATGGAGTACATGTATTTTTCGTAATTAAGGTACTTACAGAGAACATCTGATAGTGTCTCACTATGATAGGCCATGGGGTGGCCATGCTGAGTGAGAACGACACCCACAACATAGTCTAAAGAATCTGTCTTGATCTCAAAGGCCTGCTGCAGGTCTGGTAGTGAAAGTACTGGGGCTTAGCACAAGAACTACTTCAAATCATCGAACACTTGTTGTTGGGACCGACCCCATGCAAATTTCTCCTTACCACCACCCCTGGTTATTTTTCTGAGGGCCCACGCAATATGGGAGAATCCCAACACGAACCTGCGGTAGAAATTGGCAAGGCCCAAGAAGCTTTGAAGCTTAGTGAGTGTGGTTGGGGCTAGCCAGTCATGGATGACTTGGATCTTGGTTGGATCCACATGTACGCCATGTTGATCAATGATGTATCCTAGGTAATGGACCTTGTCCATGCCGAAGGAATGTTTTTCCAAGTTGGCATATAGCTTGTGTTGTCGCAGGGTGTGCAGAATGTGTTGAATATGCTGCAAGTGTTCGGCCCAAGTCTTGTTGTAAATGAGAATGTCATCAAGATAAACCACTACAAAATTATTGGTGAATGGTCATAGGATATCATTCATCATTCTCATGAAAGTGGTTGGAGCATTTGTTAAACCAAAGGGCATGACCAACCATTCAAAAAGGCCTTCCTTTGACTTGAAGGCGGTCTTCCATACATCTATTTGTTCTGTCATGACCTGGTGGTAGCGAGAATTCATATTAATCTTACTGAAGTATTTGGCCCCCATGAGTTGATTAAGGAGGTCGTCGATTCAGGGAATCATGTACCAGTTTCTGAGTGTGATTTTATTCAGCCTGGTAATCAATGAAGAGTCACCAAGTTCCATATTTACTCTGTACCAGCATGATTGGGCTCTTGCAAAGTGATGAATTGGGATGGATGTGCCCCTTGTGGAGAAGTTCTTGGATCTGTCTCTTGATCTCCTCATTCTCTAATAGAGAGAGGTTATATACTAGCCCATTATGCAGTGGTGCGCTAGGGGTCATATCGATGGGGTGCTTGACCTAGCAGTACAGAGGTACCCTGGTAGGTGAGGATACTATATCTGAGTATTATTCCACGACCTTATCTACTTTCTTCTGTTGTGTGGAGAGGTTGACTGCAGAGACCTTGGATGTGGCTATGATATTTCTCTTATTCTGAGAGAAAATCGCAAAGAAGACAAAATTCCCCTTCGGAGAGATGAACTTTCTGCATTTCTTAGTAGAGATCAAGGAAATAGCACTAGGCAGGTCTGCCTCAGGTATCCTGTACAATTTCATGTTGAATGTAATAATAACACTAGAAGGCCTAGACTCATACACAACATGTCATTTCCATAAGTAAGGTTGGCTCAAAATAACATCACAAAATTCAAGAGGAGAAACAGATCACACAATACCTCGTCTTTAAAGGGCTTGATGTCGTATGACATTTGACACTGTTGTCTGATGTGGAGATTGCTTCCTTGGTGGAGCCATCCAATGGTGTAGGGTTGTGGGTGCATCTTTGTTAGAAGAGCCAATCGCTTGAATCCCTCTGCTGACATGAGATTCTTCTAGCTACCTCTATCAATGATGAAGTTCTTTGGGGTGCCTTTTACCCACATCTGTGAATTGAAGAGGAAATCTCCTTCTTCTAGCTCGTCTAGTTCACTAGGATGGAGCTTGGTGGCAGAAATGGTGGCACTTGGTTCCACATCAATGATCTGTATTCCCCTTTCTGGTTCTGGCTCATAGTCACAACCTGCATCTGACTCAGAGGCTTTCACTTCGGCCACCAGTGACTTCTTTGAGCGGAAGTCAGCAATGTTATGCTAAGGGATCTTATGGAAGTCGCACCACTTCCAAATATCTTTCTTTGTCTTTCTGGTGTTCTTCTTTGCTTGCGGCTTGGACTGGTTGTCCTAATACTGTCAATATTTTCTCTGTTCTTTGTTCTATGGGTTGGGGCCACCCTTTCCTGGATTTTTTTGTGAGGAGTTCCGAGGTCCAAATTGCCGCATCTTTTGTTTGAGCTTCTTCTTGATTTTGACAACATATTGGTAGGCCACGCTCAAGGATGAGATGTGTAAAAATTACATTTCAGTCTAGATGTATCTATGCAGAGCACTACGATACTTGAGCACCATATGTCACTCTGAATCTTTGATACCCAACTTGGTGCACAAGGTATGGAAGATATTTGTGAAATCTGACATTGCTTGGTCTCTTTCTTGCCGCAGTGTGGTCCATTTGGTATGCAAATTGTCATAACTTCCAACAGGGTAGTATTGTTCCTTAATAACATCCCTGAAGGATTCTGAGGTGGTTTTGACTATAAATAATGAGGTTTCCTCTATTTCCTTTTGCCCACAAAAAGTTTCCCACCAATATTTGACATGGGGAACAACTTTGAGGAGCGCAAAAGTAATATTTTCTCTATTCAAAAAGTTATGGACAGGAAAATACCCTTCTAATAGATTTAACCACTTGTCTACAACATCTACATCTATCTAACCTTCAAATATAGGAATATCAAATTTTATTTGTACCTTGAAGGGGGTGGTTCCTCCGCTCAAAGAATATGCATCGCTTGTTGGTATCTGCCGAAGGATTTGCACCAAACTATCCATCATCTTGTTCCTTTGTTGCATGAGGGATTCCTCAATCAACAGTTTGAAAGGATATCCCATCCCATCATATTTATTTTCTCCTACCATGAGAGGTTGCTTGGGCATGCGGGAGCTTTTGTCCTCAAGAGAAACAAGCTCGAGACCCAACTCTTTGTACTGCGACCTTGTTGGGGACATGCATTAAGACGACAAGGAGAAGACCACTCTCATACCACTGATTTGGATTTTACGAGAAGAACAAAATGACTAAATATTATTAATAGGTGCTTAATTCAAAATAATAGAGATACAATAAAACTATTTTTCTATTCAATAAGGAAATAATATGAAACTATAAAATGCAGCGGAAACAAGCTTGTTGGAATGGTGGTGGCTTATCTCTGAGAAGAGATGTGACGACTGTGCTCATTCACAAGAAGATGATTACAATGAGGTTCTGAAGGCCTTTTTACAATAAACATGAATGCTAAAAACCCTAGACATCCTTAAACCTAACCCTAGGAGATGAAGCACCAAAAGTCATGTGGGCCCCGTTTGGGTAAGTTAGTACATCAACTTCCCGAGGTCATAACTTTTGCATACGATCTTCGTTTTAGGCGTATGATAGACCATTGGAAAGGTATAATAGAGGAGATTCATTTTGGAGGAAATATAAAAGTAATTTTCACATTTCTCCCCATTTTTTTAAAAATCATCATTTTCTTAAAAATCATCATTTAGGGCCTCAAAGCGGCTCTGAAAGTGAAAAACTGCTAAAAATAGTAAATTAGCAAAATTGCCAGAAAATTGTTTTGAGCCAGTTGGAAAAGGTGGGTGGCCACTGAAATCCACCTGGATTACAGTGTCTATTTAAAACATTGTACTCAATGTATACACTATTTATAGTATTCAATAACTACACCAACAATATGTATATACAATATATATGTTATTATGCATCAACATTTCCGTCAATTCAAATAAAATAATAACTAGATTATAGTTATAGTATATGTACAAAGAAATTGAAAATCAATATATATAACTCATTGGATATGTACGATGACATTGTATTCGTTCAATATCTATCCCACATGTAGCACAACACTATCTTCGTTTAATGTAATTTTTTTGTGTACTAAAAATTTGCGCAACATAGAAACAATTTTGGGTTTATTTTGCAAATATATTTCATATTCTATTTATATCAATCCAGGAAGAAATTCCTGCAATATAGGTTCCCTAGAAATGCATTGCACATTATTGTTGTCAATTGTATGTATAACAACACTTATGCAATGTTTATCTATAAAAGGGAATCTCTTACACAGTCAAACATTGTGCATTTTTTTTATCAAAGTAGATGTGCCTACAAGAAAGTTGTAAATTGCACAGACATGTTCAAATGGAGTTGCATATGCATTTTCTACTATCATTGTACCCTCAACCTATTTATACAGTACAAAGATTAATAATTTTGGTTATATGTGTGTGTGTGTGTGTGTTGTTGGAATACTGAGCGGGGGGGGTGTGTAAATCAGTGTGAGCACAATTAGTACTTTTAATAACAATATATAACCTCCAATAAATAACATGAACATTCAAAATATCATCAACACCATAAACATCACATAAACACAGTACACCATAATTTTACGTGGAAACCCAATGTGAGAGAAAACCACAAAATTATTTTCTTATTTATCAAAGAGTACATTCATTGGAAGCACCAACTTCCCATTTCTCCAACTACAATTGGAAGGAGGCTCCATCCCCTGATTTGGAAGGTGTAACCTGAAGGAATCTCCAACTCTATAATTTAATTGGCTCCAATCAAAGGAGGCTACAATGCCCTTTCCTTGCCCTGTCCAACCACCCTGAAATATACATGTAGACCAATCTATCACTACCTCTGTCATTAATAACCTATTGTTGTTTTTGTCTTTGATATTTATGTTTCTTCTACTGATATCAATATCTCATCAAGACTGCAACCACACACACCTCATACCAGTATTCACAAAAGAGTTCTCCAAATCAAATTCTTATCAATCACTAAGACATACATGTTTCTGATTTCTTTAGAATATTCACCCTAACACACATAGGAAGACATAACTTCAATCTTGTAGCTGACTTGATTTTTAGATCCCTAATATTAAAAATGTTTCCTCACAAGTATGTGACTTTATGCACCATCTTCTCAGGGGTATCCACACCTTTCTTCACTGAATCCCGCAGATGTCTATGCTTTTCCTCCTGAAACCCACGAATATACTCAAGGAATCCCTATCTAAAACCTCTTCTTCATACTCTTGTCTCTTGCAAACTTCTTACTTCACGAGACTTCTCTTCCTTCAAATCACTTCCTTATATCTCCAACCTATATTCTTAGAAGTGATACAAAGAAGTGAGTTTCCAATTGAATCTTCTCAATTTTTTAATCAGGATATCATGATGACATGCAACTGCTATACTTATATGCAACTCACATGCAACTCACATGCAACTTGTTATCTTCTATTTAAAATTACTTTGACATGCAACTGACATGAAACTTGTTAACCAATGTTTACAACTACTTTACTAGACATGCAACCTGTTAAATTTATGTTCAAGGTTTTACATCAATGAAAACCAATCTTCCATCAACTAAAATTTCAACAATCAATCTTTTTTGAAAATTAATATTTTTCGACAATTAATCCTTCAACAACTAATCTTTCAACAATCTCCCCCTTCGACATTGATGGTAACGCTCAGACACAACACTTCTCATGCTCATGTTGGGTCCCCCTTTCTTCTTTCCTCTTCTCTTCCTTTCCATTCCTCTAGTTTTCTCTCCCCCTTTGACATCAATGAAAAAGGATGACTTCTCCTTGGGGCTCCCCTTGTTAGTAAGCCTATAATCTCTACTGATGTTTCTCTTCATGGTGCTTCCTTGTGTAAATATATGATAAAAATCATTTAAGTATTTAAAAAATAATTCACTATGGGGCTTAAACTACTCCAAGTTTTTGTTGAAGATACTCAAAAGTCTCCCTTGGAAGAGGTTTGGTGAAGATATCTGCAATCTGTTCTTTTGTCCCAAAATATTCTATCTTGATATTCTTCTCTGTAACCTGTTCCCATAGAAAGTGAAACTTGATTGGAATGTGTTTCATCTTGGAATGCATCACCATATTATTGTTGATACTTATAGCACTGGTATTATCACATTATATCAGAATAGGTTCGTCATATTCCACTTATATGTCCTACAAAGTTTGTTTCATCCAAAGAA
>JASDQU010107394.1:147124-171312 GCA_032191745.1 Picea mariana
ATACTTATATGCAACTCACATGCAACTCACATGCAACTTGTTATCTTCTATTTAAAATTACTTTGACATGCAACTGACATGAAACTTGTTAACCAATGTTTACAACTACTTTACTAGACATGCAACCTGTTAAATTTATGTTCAAGGTTTTACATCAATGAAAACCAATCTTCCATCAACTAAAATTTCAACAATCAATCTTTTTTGAAAATTAATATTTTTCGACAATTAATCCTTCAACAACTAATCTTTCAACAATCTCCCCCTTCGACATTGATGGTAACGCTCAGACACAACACTTCTCATGCTCATGTTGGGTCCCCCTTTCTTCTTTCCTCTTCTCTTCCTTTCCATTCCTCTAGTTTTCTCTCCCCCTTTGACATCAATGAAAAAGGATGACTTCTCCTTGGGGCTCCCCTTGTTAGTAAGCCTATAATCTCTACTGATGTTTCTCTTCATGGTGCTTCCTTGTGTAAATATATGATAAAAATCATTTAAGTATTTAAAAAATAATTCACTATGGGGCTTAAACTACTCCAAGTTTTTGTTGAAGATACTCAAAAGTCTCCCTTGGAAGAGGTTTGGTGAAGATATCTGCAATCTGTTCTTTTGTCCCAAAATATTCTATCTTGATATTCTTCTCTGTAACCTGTTCCCATAGAAAGTGAAACTTGATTGGAATGTGTTTCATCTTGGAATGCATCACCATATTATTGTTGATACTTATAGCACTGGTATTATCACATTATATCAGAATAGGTTCGTCATATTCCACTTATATGTCCTACAAAGTTTGTTTCATCCAAAGAACCCATGTACAACATGTTGCTTCTACAATATACTTTGCTTCTACTATGGACAATGATATTGAAGAATGATTCTTTCTCAACCAAGATACCAGAAAATCACCCAAGTAGAAGGTTTGTCCACTTTTACTTCTTCTGTCATCAACACTTCCTTCCCAATATGAATTTTTATTTGAAAATAGAGATATATCATTCCGTTTTGGATACCATAATGCATAGTCTTTTATTCCTTTGAGATATATGAATATTCTCTTTACTTCCATAACATGCATTTCCTTTGGTTCTACTTGAAATCTTGCCACATGTCCAAATGCTTGCATCACATCTGGTCTTGATACGACCACATAGAGTAAACTATCAATCATCGATCTATAGAGTCTCTAGTCTACATTCTTCGATATATCATCTTTGCTCAATTTTCAACTAGTCTGCATGGGAGTACTTACAATCTTGCAATCTACCATTCCAAACTTATTTATAATTTTTTTGATATAATTGGTGTGGGAGATGAAAATATGTATATCTATTTGACACATGCAGAGTCCCAAAAATAAAGACAACTCACCAAGTAATGAAATTTCAAATTCATTCTGCACGTCTTTAGAAACTTTATGACTCATCCTATCATCATTACTTCCAAAACTAATGTCATCAACATAAGCTTCAATTATCAACAAGTTATTTTGATTTACCTATATGTAGAGATTTTTGGTTGCATTACCTTTCCTAAACCCTTGTTGTTGTAGATACATGTCTAAAATTTAATACCATTCTATTTGAGCCCATATAGTTCCTTATTCAATCTTCAAACACAATCTTGATTTTCTGATAGAATAAATCCTTCTGGTTGTTTGCTTTAGACTTCTTCTTCTAGCTCTCCATTTAGGAAGGTTTATTTTACATCCATCGAATATAATTTTATTTTCTTCGAACATGCATAAGGCAAGATAAATCTAACTACCTCCATTCTAGCAACTAGGGAAAACGTTTCTTCAAAATCTATTCCTTCAACATGAGCATATCCCTTGCATACCAAACTTGCTTTATTCCTGGTTAATTTTCCATCCTCGTTCAACTTGTTTCTGAATACCCATTTTGTACCAATCATGTTCTTATATTTAGGCCTTGGAACAGGTTCCCATGCTTCATTCTTCTCTACCTAATCTAGTTCTTCCTCCATAGATTTTATCTAGTGTTCATTAGTGTTGGATTCTTCAAAAATGTTAGTTTCAACTGTGGATAATATTGCTAGATGTATTTGTTGTGGTGATTGTAATTTTCTTTGAGTTTCAACTCATGCATCTTTATTCCCAATGATTTTTTCTAATGGATTATTTTTTTGCACTCGGAGGCTAGGAGTTTTGGTAGATATTTGAATATTTTTCTAGTTATCTTCCTCTTTCTCTTCTTATGGTTGCTCTTTTTCTTCTCCTACTTTTGCTTCTTCTACTACTTCTTTCAAATCCTCTCTTCCTTCCTTCTCTGCTAAGTCCTTGCTTTCTTCTTTGGGATTTTGTACACTTGTCTCGTCAATCTTTACATTGATTCTTTCCACTATTCTGTTGAGTCTCATATTGAAACACTTGTATGCATTGATTTTGGTTGAGTACTCGAAAAATATTCCTTTTTCAAATCAGGAGTCAAATTTTACGATCCTTCCATCTTCTCTTTTTATGTAGCACTTTCTTCCAAAATCTCTAAAATGCTTCACATTTTTCGTTCTTCCTTTCCATAGCTCATAGGGAGTCTTATCACTATTATTTCAGAGCATTCATTTGTTCAAGATGTGAGTTGTTTTATGTACTACCTATGCCCAAAAGATGTCACCCAACTTGGAATCTTTCAACATGGTTCTGGCCATTTTCTATACTGTCATGTTCTTTCTTTCAATGACTCCATTTTTTTGAGGTGTCATGGCTACTGAGAATTTCCTTTTTATTCTATGTTCACCACAAAAATACATCAATTATTTCAATGTAAAATATCCACCATTGTCTGATCTCCAACATTTGATTTTCAAGTTTGTCTCTGTTTCAACCATCTCTTTGTATATCTTAAAGTGTTAGAATTCCTCTGACTGAAGTATTGTTCACCATTTAATCTAATTGTGCTCATTGGTCCACATAGATCGATATGTACAATATAAAATGGTTTTTTCATTGAGTACTCCTTTGATTTGAACTTGGTCCTGGTTTGTTTTCCCTGTAGACAATGCTTACATAGAGTATTTGTTGGCTTTTAAATTTCAGGTATTTCTCTTACTAATTCCTTTTTGTTGATTTTGACAATATTTTCAAAGTGCATGTGACCCATTCTTCTATGTTAGAGCCAAATTTTATTTTCCTTTCCTAAATAAAATTTTTCCTTCCCAATTTCATTCAAAACATATATGTTCTTCGAAGTCCTTATAGTTGTCGCCACTAATCCTCCTAATCCTTCTTTCCTTATTTTACATTTCTCTCAATTGAACTGAAGAATGCATACTTGATCACACATTTTACTTAATAGATTGTGCTTCATATCTTCGACTATTAGAAAATTTTCTGCCATGGCATCTTTGCTTCCAAGCTTAACTGTGCCTCTACCTATAATCTTAGCTAAATAATTATTCCCAAATGAAACTGATCCATCTCTTTCTTTCTTTAGTGTTAGAAACATGTTCCTGTCTCCTATCATATTCTTTGAACAACCGTTGTAAACATACCAATTGATTTTCCTGTGTTGGCATTGTAGAGAAAGTGGGCATTGATTCTGATTTATTTTCCATATCTCTTTTGGTTTTGATATGCGACTGTTAATATTATGATTTGATTATCTGGGTGGAATAGTCAATATACAATTCTTTTCTATGTGACAAAATTTTTTTCATTTGTAGAATTCTACTTCATTACTCAATGAACCAAAACTAATTTTGTTTCTGTTTTATGCTTCATAAGATCTTCTGGGATACATTTTATTTAAGTACCCTGCATTGTTTCTTCTGTTCTTGGAATAGGCTCTGCATTTTACAACTTTATGTCAGAAATTAGGATAATTAAAACAATGGCCATAAAATAATATTTGATACTTGGGAATGTATGAGCTTCTTTATGATGCACTCCTTCTGAATTTGTCTTCTCGAGTCTTCTTTATTTCTAGAATATTCTTCTTTGGGGGCTTGCATTCTTCCTTATTGATTGAATCTCTGACAATATATTTATAGCTTCTTTTTTCTTCTTCATGTTATGTTTCCTTGGAGCTCAACCATTTTTCATTTTGTACTTAATTATATCCTATTCCAAATTTGTCATCTGATGATTTATGACTGCTGATGATTTGATCCAATTTTCTTGTTCTCTTCTATTGCATATATTTTTTCTAAAGATCTTTCCTTAAAGAGACTACTTCTACTTCCAAGTTTCTAATTGTTTTCTCCTTTTCTTCTAAATGACTTATAAGTGTTTTCCTCAATTATTTTTTCTTCTTCTATTTGATTTTTTATACTCATTATCATCTTCTCTAGTTCTTCAAAGTTGGAATTTTGATACCCCTCTTTCATTTTTAACTCTTCCTTGAGTAACTTGTTTTTATTTCTTTGCTTCTCGAGTTCTTCTAATGCACTGATTAGCTCAGCTTTGAGATTGACCTCAGCCTATTATTCAAAATCATGTTCTACTCTCATGAAGAGTACTCTTTCAGAATCACTGTCACTATCATTATCCTCCTCATCTGATGATGAACTGTCCTCCTTTGAGTAGAAAATTTTCTTAAAGAATTTCTTTTTGTTTCTTCTCTTGTTTCCCTTTTGATATTTCTTTTCCTTTTTAGAAACTTCTTCTTCATCATTGTATTTATTCTTATGAGTATATTTAGAAGCAAAATGACCAATACCACCATGATTAAAACATTTCATTGGAAGCATACCTTTATACTTGTCAGTTCCTTTCTTTAATTTCCTTACAAAGTTAGCCATCTCTTCATCTTGATCTCAATCATCACTACGACTGCAGCTTAGTTTTGATTTTTTCTTGTGCTTCTTCTTTGTCTTCTTGGATTCCTTGAAATTTTCTTCCTTTGTGACTGAGTTCTCTTGTTTTGTTCTCATTTCATAGGCTATAAATATTCCATGTAGCTTGTCCATGCTCAATGTACCGAGATCTGATATTTCTTCTAGGGATGATATTTTAGAATCAAATCTCATAGGAAGAGACCTCAAAACCCTTTTAACAACCACTGAGTCATCAAATTCTACTCCCAATCCTTTAATAGTGCTAACTACTTCGTCAACTCACAAAAGGTAGGCTGCAATATATTCATCTTCCTTCGTCTTAAACTCTTCAAACTTAGATCTAAAAATTTGAATCTTATCTCCCTTAACCTTGGCATCTTCTTCATAAATATTTTGGATTTTATCCAAAATATCCTTTGCACTATCACAATGTACAAATTTGAAAAATATTGAATCATCTAGACTGCTTAGAATTGTGGATTTACCCTTTGAGTTGTTTTCTCTAAGTTTATTTCCATCTCTGTTGGTTGGGGGAGTCGCTAGTGTTGTATACCCATCTACTACTGATTTCCAAACATCAAATCCCTGTGCCTAGAAAAAAAAAATCATCCATTTATTCCAGAAGGTATAGTTATGACCGTCAAACACTAGTAGTCCAATATTGGTGTATTTTGTGATCTCCTTTGAGTGGTTAGACTGCTTCTTGAAGGACCTTCTCTGATACCAATTGTTGGAATACTGAGAGGGGGCATGAATCAATATGAGAAAAAATAGTACTTTTAATAACAATATAAAACCTCCAATAAATAACATGAGCATTCAAAATATCATGAACACCATAAACATCACATAAACACAATACACTAGAATTTTATGTGGAAACCCAATGCGGGAGAAAACCACAAAATGTTTTTCTTATTTATCAAAGAGTACAATCATTGGAAGCACAAAATCCCTATTTCCCTAGCTACAACTGGAAGGAGGCTCCAACCCCCTATATACAAGATGAAATCTGAAGGAATCTCCAGCTCCCTAATTTAACAATCTCCAACTGGAAGGAGGTTAAAACCCCCTTTCCTTGCCCCATCCAATTGCCTTGAAATATAAATGTCAACAAATATGTCACTATCTTTTTCACTGATAACCTATTGTTGATGTTGTCTATGATATTTTTGATGTTGCTACTGATATCAATATCTCATCAAGACTGCAACCACACATGCCTCATACTAGGATTCATAAGGGAGTTCTCCAAATCAAATGATTATGAATCACTAAAGAATACGTGTTCCTGATTTCTTCAGAATATTCACCCTAACACATACAGGAGGACATAACTTCAATCCTATAACTGACCTGAGTTTTAGATCCCTGACGTAAAAAAAAAAATTTCACAGATCCGCGACTTTATGCACCATTTGCTCACGTGTATCTGCACTTTTCTTCATTGACGCTTGCAGATTCCCACACATTTCCTTCTGAAACTCATGGATATACTCAAGGAATACCTGTCTGAAACCTCTTCTCTATACTCTCGGCTCCTGCAAACTTCTTACTTCACTTGAAATCTCTACCTTCGACTCATTTCCTCAGATCTCCAACCTATATTCTCAAACGTGATACAAAGAAGTGAGTTTCCAATTGAATATTCTCTCTTTTTTAATGAGGATCTCATGATGACATGAAACTTCCATGCAACTCATGATGACATGCAACTCACATGCAACTTGTTATATTTGTTTTCATAGTTACTTTGACATGCAACTTGTTAACCAATGTTTACAACTACTTTACTGGATATGTAACATGTTAACTTTCTCTTTAAAGGTTGACATCAATGACAACCAATATTCCAACAACTAAACTTTCAAAAATTAATATTTCAACTTGTGTGTGTGTGTGTGTGTGTGAATTTTCAAATATTCTTGTAGACAATATTTGTAGATAGAATTATCAATCTTACAACGTTTGTCGAACAAATTAGTTTTTTTCATATCTTTTGATTACTTCTATTGTGAGTTCTATTATAAATGTGGACTATGTTATGTGAAACACAATTTCTTTTACATCTCTCGTTTTGGTTATATTTTTAAATAGTAAAATGGTAAACTTCTCTTTTTGGAATTTTTGTTCCAATGAAGTGAAGAAATGCCCATATGTATCGAATAGTTGTAGTTGATACATAAAAGAATCTAGTTGTCATATAACTTCACCTAGTATATATTGTCATATAAACAATAAATAATTGAAAATAGAAAATCATATTGTTTATTTGTCATCCTATGTACTTCCATATTTTATATGTAAATTGTACTGTGATCCAACTTTCCTAGCAAGGGTGATGACAACTCCAAAAGTGTCGATTGGATACATGTTTGTATTACTTGCAAATTTATTGATTGTTGTGTCTGGTATGAAATTTTATTCTTTATAGGTTGGAGATGCTATCTCAATGACACTTGATTCAAGTATCGATATAACATAATTGCAATCACCATAGTCATAGCCACGTTTTTGTAGAGTTTCAAAAATTTTAATAGGTACTCCATCTCTGGGAACAATATTTTTCCCATGTTTTTCAATGAGGTGTGGAAGACCAGTCAAGGTATCTGTCATCATGCCATTTGCAACTGTCATGTCAACACACAATGTTTTGTGTGATCTATTTTCTTTATCCAAATATGTGTTTTAAACAATCATCACATCTCCAATGAATACTTCCCCAGTTTTGTCACTGTTCAAATCCTCTATTGAGACTTTAAGTTGTAGAGATGCATCATGGAATATAAATCATAGAAAATAAGCAATATGAGAAATAGTTTCAATGTATTTATTGTCCAATTGAAAAATGTACATTTTTATATACATACCTTTCTGATTGGTCATATTGTGCATGGACATTTTCTTCACCTGTTCCTATCACACTTGGCTTACCAACATCAATTTCTTTAATTTTAGGTATACCTGTTTTGCTTGAATTGAACATAGAAATTTGAAAATTGCATAAGCACCTGACATTATTAAGTCGTCATGCTATCACAACGTGAAAACAAAAAATAGCTTACAGAAATTTACCTCTAGCTCTTTTGTTGGGAGTATGTTTGTGATCAACACTAATACTTTCCTTGATTGTCCAAGTTATCCTACTTGCAACACCAAATACGTGAACGTGAAGCACATACAATATATTATATATTATTTTTACATTGACATATGGACCTATTTTTTTTCGTAGGACAGATGTACATAAACTATGCAACACAGAAAAACACAATTCACATGATACAATAATTTGCAAAATTGTTAATGACATGTACACTCGAGATCTTTGGCATTGTTATATGGAAGAAAATTCCTTAAAAACCCCAAAATTTGTTGATGTTGAACTTGACATATACAACCAACACAAAAAACTACACCACTGCAGTCTACTCACATATGTTTTCAACCCATGTGTTCTCTGCATGAGTATATGGCTCCTATAGTTGGGACTGCTAATTCTATTTTCAACCATTGTATGGATAGTTCATAACACTGATCATCTACCATTTCCTCCCTTCTACACCTTGTCATTTGAAATGGTTCGAGGCTGGGGAATATGGAAACCTCATAATTTTCATGATGACTGGGTCATTTATGGTAGTTTGGTTTGCAAAAAACAAAGCTAATTAAAACTTATGCGAAGTAAATGTTGTGGTTGTCTATGAAATTTATAATGCTTTCTATTAATCGTTCCCCATATTTTGTGACTAACTCAGGTTTGAAAATCGCATGTTAGTAAATATTCCCTATGCACCTGGAATTAAAGAAATACATCCTTGGTAATGTACTATTCATAAATTTCATGTTTATCAAAATGAATTTAAAGAAACAAATTAGAGAAGGTCCATGGACGAAATTCCTTGCTAAACTTAAATGATATGACATGAACATTAACTTCTTGGAAACTACCAGATGAAAAGTATTGTAAATTGATGATTGGTATTGAAGTTTTAGACATCACCTATGAAAATGATGCACTAACTCAAGATGTAACCATCTATTTGAAAACTTGTCGTCAAAATCCTCTTTACGTAGCCATTTATAAGAAAATATGACAGAGAAATAGATTTACAGATATTAGATTACAAGGGAAGTCATGGGAAGGAGATTGGAAATGATGACACTCTCATATAGGTGACACAAGGACTACAAAGAGTTTCACACTATCGAAGCATCAATCAATATGATCCATCCATATAACACACGAATGACACGCCTGGATAGTTATCATCCCATAATGGAAAAAGGCCAGCAGGGGTATGGAGAATCATCGACACTTCATACAACATTACAAGAACCTATATCTAAATTGCAATGTATTAGTACATGAACACCAACGCATGGAGCTGACCTGAAAATAGGAAATCATTGTGACAATTTTTGGTTTTCTTTTGAACTATCTATACCACTTTCTAGGGCCACAATATTCAAAACCAATTTTCACTTATCCACAAATATATATCCCACTACCTTTCAATTGAGTAGTTCTACCACCCACTCAGCCACTAGGTCTATGTATTCTAGGAATCATAGTTCAACTGCAAATTCCCCGCATCCATGGCTACTCCTAGAAAACATTTGATTTACTACAGGAAACAATTCATGTAGACTGCTTGGAGTCCTATGTTTTCATTCTCACATTGACTGGAACTGAGAAGGAAATTGATGGGAAGGGGACTCAATGTACAGTTGATGACCAATGTCCCTAGACTTTCCAAAAAGTTTCTTGAACTATGCTTTGAAGTTATCGTGATTCACCAAATTTCCCTATCAACATCCGTTATGTGTGTTGCCATGGATAAACACCTTTTTTAAAACCTTCAAATGCATTTTGCAGACTAACCTCTCTATCAGTTGCATTTTTCTTTTTATTCTTCATTATCAACCAATTCATCCAAGACAAGAGGATGATGTTGGGATTTTCTGTTGGGACAATCACCCCATCCTTGTGCTTTGCAAGTGCTTGAGTAACTGGGAAAATTTCTAGCTGCAAGAGTTGGGGTAGCCACTACTTTAATTTTTGGAATACAGGATGAAGCATGCCCACAATTCGTCGGTCCAGATGAGTCCAAAGTAGAGATATATCCTCTTCCCAGATAAATGTACACCGAATCCAACTGCTACATCTAGGACAACCTTATTCATTCCAAAATATGTCTAGGGTTGCAAAAATAGCTCAGACATATAGTTTTCACTTACTCAAGAAATGTATAGGTATCCAAGCTATCCAGATTCAAAACTCTCACAATTCAACATAATATCTTTCTGACCTCCCAACACCAGATGAGTTCAGCACGACCAAGCCAATATCCTTTGAAAATTGCTAAGTATCAAATGTTAGCATTAGAAGTCTGTAACATGGTGCAATCTATGGAAAAATAATCCATTGTGCATGAGATGTCAACAATGTCCTCACTTTCTCTTCTTGCTTCTCTATAACACTATATGCATCAAGCGATAGTGTTAACATATATAAATAAATAAGAACATCTTGTTTCCAAATCTTGTTTCACTTTGACAAATAATCATGAAATCAAAATACAAGTACATATTAACAACATAGAATCCATGGCTCATAGCCATGAAACCATTGTTAAGATGAGAAAAATACATAACACAATTCTATGAAATGTACTAGTCTTCCTTTGTATATGTTGTTCTTTTCAAATAAAAATAATCTAAACTATGATTTTGTTTTTCAATCTAGAACATCTTTTCTCAACTCAATGGTTATGTATTTTAATGTTATATGTTTATTACTTTGTCAATGCAATACCATATAATCAATGAAATTCAAAGAATTATGTTTCAGTACATTTTCCATTTACATATGATAGAAGGATAGCATTTCTATATAATTTCTAGATCATCTTTGGTGACAATTTGTTCACTCCACCACAAAACATTCAATATGAAAATAACTTGGAGTTGTGCCCATCAAATATTGAAAAACATTGGATTTACAACTCATACTGATATGATAGCCACATATGCAATATGCACTTTGGATTATACGTAGTTCTATGCAGTACCGATATATATTGTTGCATTTTCATATAATTTACCAAAAAAAAATATTGTTCCTTGTTTAATTGTTACATGCATACCTCCTCTTGGTACATTGTTCTTGAGTTTCTTCTCTTGCATTGCTTGTCACTTCTTCCTCTCTTGCAATTGTTCTATTTCATTTTCATGTGAAAGCAGTGCACCAAATTGAATGAACACATAAATGAAACCTCATGTCAAAATCATATGAAATACACAATATTAACAAACAACAAATGAATAGTACACAAATAAAATTAGAAAAACACACCTATGCAATGATTGTTCCATATTTATTTATTTTTCGTATTCTCCTTTTAAACACCGATGATTGTTTCAATGTAATGCACATCGAACAAGTAAAAAAAATGTACATTGATGGAAATGAGATGCAAACACAATGAAAATTACCGATATTTTATTCTCTCAGCAACCAAAATATCTGTTATATCATCTACTTGCAATGCCCCACACAATTTCTTGATCAAACATAGAAAGAAGAAGTTACTAAATATGTAACAATAATACAAAAACATTATTTCTTCAAGTTTATGTCATTCAAATGATGCTCAAGCTATGACTATGACATCCAACAACTGTCGAAATAATAATAATAATAATAACTAATATCCAAAAAACATACCTTGTTTTTGTCTCTATTTATCTTTGAGTCATTTTCCATATATATATTTTCTAAAATAACTCTTGACCAATTTAATCCACCCATGAAAAAGAAAAATAACAAGCAGGAACTAAATTCATTTTCTCATATACGATGCACATCAATAATATTTCATTCAATCATTTGATCCGACAACACAACTGATAAAAGAGTATTGTTTTTCTTAAAGACCACACCAATTCCAATGCAATTTTGAATCAAACTCAGTAACTATACTATTCATATATAACACACTATCAAACATGACGCGAGACGCCAAACCATGGCAGTACATAAAGAGAAAGTGTATCAAATCTCCACACAATATTTGAGTATAGAACAAGTGCTCAATAGACAAAGTATTGGCTCTATGCAGCATAAACCTATGCAAAAGTGTTGATGACATCACTCTTCCAATTGCACAACTTCCTATGCAACCAACTCTGTTGATGCCATATGATAAGTGGCATGAATTATCAAAATATGTATACATACACTTGGTTTACGTAAGATGGTATATTTTTAATCCCTTCATGTGTCATCCGCTTGCATTGCTACACTTCCACAACACCACATTTCCAATACTTTTGCATCCATGATTGTGACCAGTAACGTAATTTGAAAAATAGGACACTGATTTATGATGAATTGATTTTCTCTGATTTAGGAGGGAAGGCCACACATCTACAATTAGTGTGAATATTTTTTATTTATTTATTTGTAAACTACTCAATGGTATAACCAATATATGTGTAAAACGTAGTTTAGAAGATTGGCATCCTGCTGTTGGATTTGGGGTAATCCCGGGTCTGTGATTTTCTTGTCTTGGATAATTTTCTAGTGAAAATATTTTTTACTTTACCACTTTTGAGGTTGGATGAAGGGTTTTTAGTATTAGGTGCAAAACTGCACAATAATAACCGACATTAATTCTTTTCACAAGCATTGAAAATACACAGTACTAGTTGTGATAGCAATTAAAGTGGTCAAATTATTTGTAATGGCCTTGTGGGCCTAGTCCATTGCTTGTAAACAATGGATGTGAGTCCAAATTATTTCTTATTTGAATTCTAGGGAATGTTCATGATGAAGCACTATGGGTGCATGATTGGTATCACTCAAAACCCCATTTTTTAATTCATTGTAAAGTCAATTTTAAGTGAGGTAAAATCATGAAAATATTGCATGAACTAAGTTTCCCAATCCATGTTAATAAGTTGTCTTGTTGAAAACTGTGCACCCTCCAACTAGAAAACATTGCATGTAGGTAAATAAATTGAAGAAAGTTAATGAAGATGACAGGACAAGAAGTAGAAAACAAGGATGACATAAGAAAGTTGTAGAAGAAGAAAAACTCATGATTAAGTGAAATAAGAGGTGTTTCTGAAAAGATGGAAGAAGAAAAACATGAAAGAATAACTGAAAAAGGATGATAGAATACAAAATAAGATGATGAAATAAAGTGAAAGAAGATGAAGGAATAATGGACACAAAAAAATGGGCATGAACAAAAAATGTAGCAAGTGGCATTCCAAAAAGTATGAAGCATCAAAAGAAGAAAAATGAGAATGAAGCAATGAAAGTATTGTAAAATAAGTAGTGAAAATAAGACCATGTGTTATTAATAATTGATATGCAAAGTAACCAAAATGAACCCATAGAAAAAATGAAAGTCCTACGAAGTTTGTTGATCTTCATTTATAATGTTTTTATGATGGAAAAGAAGATGGTCATGGTACTATGTTTGTAGAAGGGATAGATTAGCCTCAAATGAAAATGTATTTGAAATTATATGTACTTGAAATAAATGATGATGTAATATGTAATCAATATTACCCCCATAAATTTATTGTTTATAGTTAGTGGTAAACCAAAAACAACTTGTGATGAAAAGTGAAGCTTCGTGGTCAATGAAAAACCACTTCATGTAATTAATGGTTCATGGTAAGTTGAAAACCACTTGAGAAATGTAATGGTTGAGTTTAATCCATAAAATCTCAAGATGTGGTTATGAGTAAACCAAATAAAACCCAATATGATGATTGATGATGATGTAGGAGAAGTGGAAAACCTCTATGATCTGAGAATTATTTATAAACCACGTAAAATAAAAATATCCCTAGAGAATTGGTATATACAATGACTAGTTATCCATCTCTTCTAGTGAATGATGAATTTCTCTATGGAATTCAATAATCATGACGTGTATAGTTTATAGGTATAGGATCTAGTTAGAATAAGTCATTGAGAAGAAAAATGAATAAATATTTAATATGTGAATGAATAAGACCAAAGATAAAGATTACAAAAGACTAAAGAAGATTGATATGGCATATTACCCCTTATTTTTCATAGGGTCAATCCTGTTGAATTTCTTCACCACCCTAGTGATTTTCATCATTAATAGACTTGGAAAATTGAGGTACTTGTTTTTTAGGACATTGATGGAGAATTTGATGGAATATTTGTTGATCAATGATGCATTATTTGATGGTTTATAGTCCCTTTGTTGGAACACCCTAGGGTTTGGGCATGGCATTAGATTCTTGTAGGATTTTGGGCATATTCACAGTTCTCAACGAAGGTTGAATTCCTCAACGCATATTCATGTATCTCAAGGTAGTTCACAATTTCCAATTTAGTGGTCAAAATTATTTTGGACTATTCTTCATGCACTATGGCTTCTCATGCCATGTCACATTATATATTTTTCATAGCTCACCTTGTTCACTTATTTTGATGCATGTGTCACATCATTTGATGGGATGTTCACCTTGGATTTTATGAACCAAATTCTTAAGATAACATAATCGAAAAAAGTACACAACATTGATGAAGACCTTCCCCCCTCCCTGGGGATATCAATACCCACAAGTGAAAAGTTATTATAAAACTATGCAACATTGTGTAATGAACACTTACCAAAACTCTCTCAGGCCCAAACTTCTTCAGTTGATGCACCAAACCTCTCAGTGCTTATACACAATTCTTAAACCCGACGCTAATCCTTTGCATTGACCAAGTGCTCGAAACCAAGCACTTATCTCTGAGTTCTTAGATTCTATCACTCATGTGACCAAGAGATAGGAACCTCGGTCTTATTATATTCAAATCGTCGGATTTTATTCTAAAGAACTATTTCTATAATACATACACCATATGACCTCATACTATAACCATGGGATTTACCTTATCTCCATTGGGTCAACTCTCCCATAGACCTATATAATTTTCTATTCCTTTCACATTCATTCGTTGATAGTCATAGAATGGACAATATCGATCTCCTGTCGGACTCTTCTAGCTTGGACTCCTCATATTTGATCCCCACAATATGGATGACCCTGAACGCACCTCAAAATGTTCTTGTTCTCCAATATCTACCTTCGATATTCTCTCAATCGGATGATGGATGTTCCTCTTTAGTTGTAAAAGGGTTTTAACTCTATTCTTTAACCCGCCTATGCATAGAATTTGAATTCTGACTCCATTCCTCCCTGATTTCAATGCAATAAATTAATCATTTTTTATCTTGTCATGATCAACAATGTATCATGATCCTTGTATGTTATTTCCACCCAATACCTGCACATACAATCAACAAATTCTGATCTGGACTTCCACCATTCACACACACACACACACATTTAACAAAAGTATTAACACAACATTGGACACTCGAAATAAAGTGATTTTTTACCATTTGTACATATTGTACATACAAAATACAATAGGCATATTTCCTCTATTCACCTTTCTCACTCTATGGCATGATTCTCTTTCTTAATGGCCACATTCCTTGACATATTGTTCTTTTATTTGGCCATTTCCATGCTCATAGGCTTACAATGAATATATACACATAGGATTGAAGCCAATTCTAGTTCAGATCCTAATTTTCATCTTAATATCCCTCTAAGATCCACAAAATAATCAAGAAAGATACAACCAACCCTAAGATATCTCTAATTCCTCACAACTCTTGAGATGTATCTCAATTACATACATTCTCAATCACATATCAATCGTATACATTATTCTAAAATTCCATAAAACATAGGAATATACAAATAATTCGAGACCCCCTGAGGTCTAGCCAAACATGCCTGATTTTGGAGGAAGGATGCTCCTTCTTTAGACTCCCAAGGAACAAAATTGTTCATGATATCCTGATCATGAGTTCCAATTGTTGAAGTCCTCTTGCATCCCACACTTTATGTTGTCTTGTTGCATTGTTGTTGCCTGTAATTGTCCATTTGATCTGCTGATATAAATATTCCTTTCTTCAACATGTCTTCTTTGAGACACCTTCACCATCGTCATCCTCATTTATTTGATCTCCATTCACATTCTATCATATAGATGGTACATACCATTGCTGCAATTTATCTACTTCAAATTTCCATAGAAAATTTGTATGGATGTTTCCATCTCTCTATCTCCATTCTCTTGTTTGTCCTCAAATCTTTGAGAACATTTCTCATCAAATAGAAAATTATGCAAAAAAAATACATATCCTTAAGCTTGACACTTAGTATACATGATTGATCAACTTAATTTTGTTCATGGAATTTATTAAAATGATAGATTCGTTGTAAAAAAATTATACCTTTTTCTATGACCGTGAACTGATGATCATCAACACCATCTTCATCTACTGTCATTTCTCCCATACCAAGATCCATACTTCCATCATTGTATCCTTTCATATCCCTATCTCCAAGCCAACTATTAATCCTTTTTTCATATCCATCATTTGCATCCCTTGAACATGCATGGATTCCTCATTCACAACTTCCAAGAGATAATGTTATCCCTTCCTCTGACATGAAATAATTCAGAATCTATCTTGCCATAATGACTTCATGAAGTAATTCTTCCTCTAGGATAGCTTACAGTGACTTCCTATATCCATGATCTGTAATTCATGCAAACATACACAAATCATTAGTCTTAAAAACATGATGTTGTAGCAAGATTTTCCTCACCCTATGAAAACTTGCACAAAAGGCCTTTTTCCATTTCCCTATGCAGAATTGAAGTCCCTTTTTGCAAATCCCAGAGCTAAAAAAATTATTATTCCACATATATGCACCCTACCTATTGTCCAACATGCGTATATGCAGGTTGTACCACTACATCCCACATACATTAGGTTTTGTGCCCAAAATTAAAAAATGGTGTCAGGTTTCCATGTCACATCATGAGATCCATGATCCTTGATCTTCCATATACTATAAATGTTTTGAATTTTCCCTTTAGTTCCAATTGAAGGCTATAAATGGGCCAAATCTGAGCTATGGAAAAGAGGAGAAGAATCCAACTTTGAGAGAAAAGTTACTCTGGAGAAATTATTCACTTCATATTGAGTCTACATCCCTTTGTCCTTTTAAGTTTGAACACATTGTTCATCCCCCAAGCTCTTCCCTACTTGATTGATAACCTCATTGTCTGTCTGATATGATCTTGCATTTGGTGGAGGATTGAAGTGGTGGAGACCCAGCTGGAAGGTACTTAATTTCTCGGTTCTAAACTGTGACGACATAGAAGTTTGTATTCATTCACTTCTACTGCTCACATTTTAATATAAATACTCTTCTCTCGTCTAATTAATATCTTGCAAATATTTGAATTGTTATTCGATGGGCATATTTGTTATGAATGTTGATGGATTATGATATTGAATGTGATAACATTATATATTATCACCATATGCTTGCGTTTCGTGGTTATTGAGGACAAGTTGCAAGTGTATTTCTTTGACTCAAGTCTTTAACAATGGACTTCATCGAACGTCTGGACGAGGTGGGCCTTTTATCTTGTCTTTCTAGCATATTTATTTATAAACAATACCTAATATTAGAATTGATTTATGAAGTCATTTATGTCTGTTGTGGTTTACCCCTAGCCATAGAGAGATTTTCCTCGTAACAGAATTGGTGACCATACTGGGGATAAAATATTCTTTTTCAGGGTTTGGAGTGTTTTTCTCCTTATATTTCTCTCATTTATATTGAGTTTCTTGTCATCTGACTACTTCAAATCCTCTTTTCATTCCGAGTCTGAGTTTCTTATCCTTCTCCTTAGACTCGTTGTGTTTTAACACATATACGTGGGTTTTTACTTGACAACCGCATACATACACGTGTTGTCCTCCTGCAAGAGGCGTATATATGTTATTTTCCCCTAAACATTTGTGTACATCACCCTTTTTTGCTTGGTTACTGGGTTTGATGGTTGTTGGGTAAGGTTTGATGGTTGTTGAGTCTTCTTGGGTCTCTGTTATGACTTTTAAGTGTATGTGGAATGATAGGAAACCTTTCTTTGGTTTAATTTTTGGGAGGTTCCTTTCTCATCATAATTTTCATTTGATTTTTCTTGCATCTTGGGCTTGGTGTTTGTTCCTTGATATCCTACTTGGTTTGTCTCTGTTTACATATAGTAGAGTTTTTATATCAAGTTGTTTTTTAGTCCTTGCATTTTCATTCCTTTATTGAAAATACAAAAATATTAGGCATTTTACATTGTTGTCATTTGATCTTTTGAGTCCTTATTATTGATCTTAGTACATGTAAAGAAATATTGCATCTTATTTGGAATTGCAGAACTAAATTGAGAATTTCATTTTGAAAAGAATATCATTTATTAGCAATTGAAGTTAGGACTTTGCATTGTATTCATATTCATTTATTTTACTTGTTGATTCATAACATAATTAGTTTCATGACCACACCTTTTTGAGTAAGCAAGGCCACTAAAAGTAATGTTGATAATTTAAAAATGATTAGAAATTTTTTTATTTTTCTAGGGTGTACAAACTAGCTTAGGATTTAGAGCCTTGGAATAGGATTTTGTGAGTAAACTTCTCCAAGGCTATTAAATCAACATACGTGTCTAACTAAGGTAGTTGAGAAATCCATTATATAATTGATGATGTCAAGAGGCTCTGCTTATACCGAAGTTAAACATGAGGTCATGTGAGGTTGGTTGAAGGGATATATCCCCGATACCTTCTTAGCGTCAGATATATTTCTAGGGATCTAGTCATATATGGGGATCTTGCTAGTACCTTTACCTCTGTGAGAGGTGGTTCTTTTGAGGTTTCGGTCTTTGTTACCCTACCCATACAGTGGACCTGACTTACGACTGTTCACATGCACATCGTTCATATCGTGGTTTCTTAGTTGCTTGACATAGGTACCACATAGGTTACTTGCATGGGTTATTTTGCAGGTATCCTGGGTCAGATAAGGGTCGAAAAACACATATCCTTTATGGAGGATTACCTCTCTGGGGTGATATGACCGACTGGTTGTTAATACCACGAGGGCCCTTATAACTAAATCTGACACCTCTGATATTTAGCACGGATTCTCAAGCTACTATTGGGCAACACATAACTACTTTAGGGAGGGAGGCACCTTTTCAGCCACTTGATCCTGTTTGTGTGCGTATTATCCTTTTGTTTATTTTTGGTGTGCTCTCTGATTATTATTTGACCTTAGGATTTTATATTGTTCCTTGAGTTGTCATTATCATGGACATTGGAGTTCCTTTGGCTCCCTCATTTACCGCTACCTCTCATTTTATGGGGATGATTACGTTTTTGTTTCATAATGGTATGCATAATTATGATACTCGATCCATGCCTTGGGTCTCTAATAATTTCCCTCTTAATAAGTTGGTCCATTCATTTGGGGGCATGATGGCTTCAATATATGGGTCTTCATTTGAGAGGAGTCTTATCCCTCAATCAAATCTCACTGTAGGGGGTTAAAATCTCCCCTCTTACAGATCCAATCCTAACCTCGATTTTTTAGGAGCGAATGCTCCAATGGATGGTTATTCTACTTATTAAACCCCATCTATGTATCCTTCATCTTCTATGTCAGTTCCTACGAACACTCTACCCACGGTGGGTCTCCATATGTCGTCCGGTATTTCATATGGAGGGAATTAGTTTTATGGTACAGGATACCCTCTTCACGAAACCCCTTCACATGGGGGAAACACATATCCTCACCTGAATAATCCTTATCACACCTTTGTCTCCTCACAAACATATGATTCAGTGACGATGCCCATACAAACCTTTATGGATCAATTAGGTGGAGGATACTACCTTTCCAGATAGGGACAGGGTGTAAATGAGGATCCTTCTTAGCTTGCAATTTCTCAAAACTAGTCTTTCCCAGGACCTTGGTCTCAAATTCCATAACTAATTTATGCCACCAGTCGATTCACTACAAGTCATACTAGAATCTTGCCACCAACCTCTGCCATTCACGCTGATAGCATGTATCCATCCATTGTGGATGACACTAGGGGAATTCATACAATTGAGAAACCTAGACGTGTAAGACGTAAGCCCAAGTTCCTTTGTAGGATTTGCAAAGGAGATCACCTTACTCGTTTGTGCCTTGCTAATGTTGTGGTACAAGAAGTGTGGTCCTTGCTTGGGGGCCCTTCAGATTATAAGTTGTGTTTAGTTTCCCAACACTCCGTTTCTCCTTTGATTGACATGGCAGTCATGCCAATTCAATCATCACGTGACCCCACTCCTATTTTAGGGAGTGAGACACCTCTTGACCATGTCATTAGCATTTCTAGTCCTACACCTTCTGAACAAGAGAGAGTTTTACTCTCCCCGAGTAATCTCCATCCAAGTCTTGGAGAGATTCCCTTCGACTGGGATGGTCTTGTCGGGTATCAAATTCCTCCTCCTATTCCTTTTCAGGTAAGATATGTTCTCTGATATATCATTGAAAAGGTAATCTCTGCTAGCATTTTATCCTCCTCAACTTGGAAGGATTTGGGTTTTCCCAAGCTTGTGTCAGTTATTCATAAGTTGGTGACCTTTCATAGGAATCCTACACAGGAGCCTTGGCCTCCCCCATGACATTCCATCTAGAAACCCCCCAACGATTCTGAATTAATCTCTTTTTCGATTCATTTAAAAAAGAAAAAATATTGTTGAGCGAAGTTGTCTCTTTCACACTCATAAATTGGATTTGAAAGGACGTCTATTTGGTGCAAGTTTATCCCTTTTTAAAACCAAGTAGACTAAGATTACGAAAAAGGACATTTTTTGGCGTTAAGTTGTAATTGCATCTCATTCTTTTTCTTGCAGTATTGAGCCTATTTTTGGTTCTCTCTTTTGCGTTATACACCTTTCACCACAACAATTTGCATCATCAACCAAGGAGAGCCTTGTTTATATCATTTGCATCTTGGCATTGTATACCCAGGAGGAAACATTCCCCCGAGTGTCCATCTCCCGCATACACCTCCTTGTATTGAGAAAAGGTATGTTCCACTGCTAGAAAACGTTTTATTACTTGCGACACTTGTTTCCTCCTTTGTATCATAACATTCATTTGACTATGAAGAAACAAAAAAAGATAGGCGAGAAAGGAATAATATCCTATAGTGGCAACAATCTTGTCGCCTTTGAACATAGCACAAAATTTTTGAGTCCACTTGTCATCAAAATTTTGGGTTTATCATGACCTTAGGAAGTTGAGCTCATTATAGAGAGTTTACTCCCCCGACTAGTTACTCTTCTAGTCCCTATGGAGAGTTTGATTGATGCCTCCTGCATCTCAAAGTTTCATCATTGAGTATATGTTTCCATATTCTTCCATATGTCTCATGCTTTTGTTCAAAGGATGTCTATCAACTAGTGTTGGCCATTCCTCAGAACTCTTGACTTTGCATGTTGTCCATACCCTCAATATGTATCAGATTTACTTGAATCTTGTAGTCCTATTATGCACCCTGGTCCTACTTTCCTCATTGGTAGGTAATGTTGAACCCAATAGTCAACATTTCATCATTGGTTGTTGACTAGGTGGTTTCCCTTGTGTTCGATGACAAGAAATATATTCACATATTGGGATACGTGCAATGTCTTGGATGCCATTATCCCTATTGGTGGTTTCCTTTCCTTTGTCAACATTTTTCCTTATTGGATTTTATTCAGAGGGTATTTTTTCATGTACCTCTTGCATCTAACACACACAAAATATGCACAGGGTCATTGGTTTGTGAACATGTTCTTCATCTGATTTCCTCCAAATCATCAAGCTCCTGCTTTGTACCTCATGCTTAATGATAAGAGATGCCTTAATTCTCTCCTTTCAGTGGGTCTCCTTCCATCAATTTCAAATCATCTATTCTATAGATGAGACCTAGAGTCCTATGAGTACCTAGAAGCTTGCAGTCATTTGTGGCAGGTTCTCTCACCATAGACAATTGGGAATACATCAATGTGTCTTGATTGATGGATTCTTCAAGTGTTCGACCCCGACACCTCTATTCACACTTGTAAGAATGTAATCGGTTCCTTGATCGTTACACATTATTTTGGTCAATCTGGTGATGTCTCTACAAGTGATGTATTCAGGCTCCCACAAGGACTTTTTGCTTGAGAAAAATGATTGTTGTCTTCTTCCAAAAAACACATTTTTAAGATGAGTTTGTAGGATTCCTATGTTATAGGGTGTGAAAATCCTTCATTATCACAGGCAACCCATACTTAAGGTGAAAAATGTTCGCAGTCTGCTCTATAGGTAGGGTGCAAACCTGTTTCAAAGCTTGGAAAAGAGAAGAGGTCACAAAGGTTCTAGAAGGGAATCTTCTAGAAAATGAGTTGGAATTCACATGGTTGGCATCCTACCGACTTCTCAGATTTAGTGGGATCATCCTCATCCATTTAAACATCTATTCTTCTCCTATATATTGAAAGGTTTTTCATGGAAAAGGTTAAGCAAGATTGAATGAAGAATTGGTGAAAGAATTGTGTGAAGAAATCTACTTGGATAGAAGCTTGAAGACTCTATTTGGTCTATCAACTTGTGCCGGATCCTCTTCATGCAAATGTAGAGAAAGTGTGTGTGTTGGAACCAAGGGTCACTAAAAGGAATCTTGCGACATCAAGGTGATATGGTTGTATCTTCTACTTTCATTTAATATAATACAACAGCATGTCCCTTTCCCATAAAATAACTCTTATTTTATTGCATAACTCCTTGATCATATGCATAGGTTGACATTGAATATACTTTGCTATCTTCACTTGGGTTGGTTTGTGTATTCTTGGACCTGATTTCACAAGAGAACCGGAGTGAAGCTGGAACAACAGAGACCTAAGGAAGCGATATAAAGGTATGTCACTCGTTCCTTCTTAGTAGTAGATTCAATGACCACAACTTAGAGAAAGATTCATGTCCTGTCCTATTTTGTTCTAGATCTAGGTGGATCTAGAGAGATCTGTTAGTGTCCGGACCTATCGATTTCTCTGATAACAAAATTGGCGACTCCACTGCGGATACAACCCATTTTGGTGGTTTTTACCTGGCCATTTGCTGTTGACCTACCCTTTTTCATTCCCAATCAATCTCTGAGTCTTGAAGAGATCCTCACAGACTTGATGGATCCAAAAGTTCCCTCAAAAGTTCTGTCATTTTTCCAAAATTTGCTTGATTACAAACCTTCTCACACTGCACCTTTCTGTAGCCTACGAGAATCACTAAATTTCACACCCCATTGTTCAGTTCACTGTGAACTTCTCACAACCTGCATGTGTCTAGCTTGCGAAAATCCTTAATTCTCACACTGTACCCCACTGTCAGACTGTGAACTCACTTGTAAAAATTTTGGATTAAGTCTTTTGTGTCTTTAGATGCCCAGATTTGTTGGTGTGTCTGGAAAGAACTTCTCTATCCAGTGATTGAATGTTTCTTGACTTCAAATCTCAAGAATGATTAGTTTTCGAAAATCGAAATCTCTTCTTGATCATTTTTTCTCAATTTTTACCTCTTGACCTTTTCTTAACAAGGGTATAATCTTTGATTCTGAAATCCGAGTGCTTGTTTGGTTGGGAGCCTTTGATTGGATTAAAAGTTGAGATTAATTGTCCTTTTCAATTGCTTATTACTCGAAAAATTGTTACCCATATGCATTTGAAGAGACTGGTCTTGTCGGTTTGTTATTTTTATCTTCATTGAAAGATCAATTTGGGTGTTTGTTGTGTATTTCTTTTTCGTTGGTTGCTTACTTTTTCTTAGTTCCATCCCTGTTGCTTGGTTTCTAATAAAAAATTAAAGACATTTTCTTTTTTTAAGCAAACTTTTATTCGAAAAATATGGGCATTCAAGTATTGAAAGAGAACGAATAGGGAATTTGCATTGTTCATGATTGTTTGATATTATATTTCAGAGAAGATTGTATATCGTAGTTCGCATTGTTCCAGAAAACTCCTCTTTCCCTCATGTAAATAGGATTCATTGAACAACAATTTGTATCATTCATCCCTATTTACACATTGTTGGGTCAAAGTCTCACACAACATAGGTTTCATTTCCATCTCCTTTTTACATAACAACCACCTTTAATAATATTGCACAACTTTAAAATTCAACTAGTAACTTTTTCTAGGGCTCTTTTACACCAACATTAGCTAGGATAGAGCTTTGAAATAGGCAGTGAGACACACTCTCCAAAGAAAAAAACACACAATAGTATCTTGTGATAAGGAGTGTCAAATTCCATTTGCAGCATTTTGTCCTGGGAAGCCCTTCTCACACAAGGGTAAAACCTGATGTCGCATTTAGATTGACATAGCTACTCACCCTGCTTTGTTGAT
>JASDQU010107394.1:199118-212810 GCA_032191745.1 Picea mariana
GATGGTATCCCTTTGAGTGAACCCAGAAATGGGTTGTACTTAAAGAAGTACTATGCCTAAGATCACCTGTGCATGAGTTCTTTTATTTTATTGTATCATACGTTTTGTGTGTTACTTTCGTATGCTTTTTCATTATTTGGCCCCTACCCTCGACCGCTTATCTTGCATTGTGCTTGGTTTCCATATGTCAGAGTCCTCACTACCCCACATTGGCTTCACCAATGGCACTAGGCGTAGTACTCAAAACCTTGCTTCTGCTGCATGGGCAATTTATGCACCTACAAACGAACTTATCAGTCTACTAGGTGTGTGCCTTGGTCGTGCGACCAATAATATTGCAGAATATAGCGTCGTCATCGAATTTTTGATTGATGCTATTTCTCTTGATATCTGCCACCTGGTTATACGACTCGATTCGAAGCTAGTAGTACCACAGTTAAGTAATGTCAATGCTATCTAAAGTGCTACTTTATTACAGGTATATTTACGAATTCGCCTCTTGGAATGTTATTTTGATTATATCGAATATCAACACATTCCTAGATGTCTAAATACATTGACTGACGCCTTAGATAACTATGTGTTAGATATACATTTGGGACATTTATAAACCAATCACACATCACATGTATAACACAACACAAAATAAGTCAGTAGAAGCTGTATATATGTATATAACGATAAAAAGTTTTTACAAAAAGTTTCTATCCAAGGATCAAAATATCAAAATACAAAGCCTATAGATTCTACAAAATGGCATCACGGATGATGCTCATGATAACACACAACTTCTCGGGGTACCCTATGGAGCAGTTGACTGAGAGACTCGGACACACCCACAGTATGACACTGGTAACGTCTCGGGATCTCCCCAATAGCAATGTCTGGGACATCCGAAGTCAACCCCTCCAAGTTATGTTCCACTGCCCTGTAGTCTTTGGCATCCCATATCGCCACTGGAGCTGCTTCTCCTCGCGTTTGAATGGGAGACGTTCCTAGAGGTCGATACAGCCCCACATCTGTGTCATCAAATAGAAATTTTTTGATTAGTCCTTGGATAAACATAAAAAAATTTCATATGATAAAATTTTCAAAAACATTTAAAAAGAACAAAATGTGCACTTCTCACCTAAGTCACCCCACTGAGCATCCTCAGGCAGGACCAAATCCAGATCCCCTTGAAAATCCAAACCGTCATATGTGTAGTCATCGATCATTAGCATCTGGGGCCTCAACTAGTCAAAAAATGAATCATTATACTTGATTATAGGCCCTCCTATGTGTCGAGCCATGAGGTTACACCACCTCAACATCCTCGAATCTTGTGGGGATAGTAAACCGCAATCAACCTGTAGTTGCCATAGTGGGACCCTCTCGAGGAAGATTGACACAAAAAGTGACCCATACCTAAACTGCTTCAAGTCACCCCTTCTGCACTTCGTCAATTGTCTCTTCATACTGCAGAGAATTGCATCCAACTAGTTGAAAACCTGAGGCTCTGTGCACTCTATGGCATATTGGAAATAGCTCTGGAGAGCCATGTGTGGAGCCACGCTCCCAGCCATGCGTGAAATAGTAAACAAGATGGTCCGTAGGGTCATATCTTGGACCCCCCAAATGGAAACCTTACCCTTGCTTCTCTCTGCCTCGGGAACACAATATTGGCAAACATACTCGCTCATAGGGAGTCCACCACCTCTACCTTCGGTCAAAGTAGTATAGTATCCATGCTGTGACAACCCCGTCAGAAAATAGATGTCCTCGATATCTAGTGTCAGCATATGGAATCCCATGTGAAATAATTGTTGATCCATGTTCCACTTATGGACCAGGTATTCTAACAACCTAAGTTGGGCTCTCATGCCCGGGATCCTGAAAAATTTCAAGAGCCCACATTCCTGGAGGGTAGAGACTGTACCCGTGTCATTCTCAGCAATGGCATCCTCCTCCTCATGTTCTCTTTCCCTCCATTCCAACATCGTGATGGTCAAACACCTGCAATAGATCCATGAGACGGAAGTCAACAACTTGTTTTAAACTCTTGCATAATTTTTATTGAGCAAAACCACACATTAAAATCCATTTTTTGGCCCCCGCAGGTGAACCTTTTGCACAATGCAAGATTCTCGTAGGTGACCTGAAGCCCACCTACGAGAATCTTAGATTCTCGTAGGTCCTGCATGGCCCACCTGCGAGAATGCTTGAGCGCATGTTCCGCCCCTAAAATGAACTCAAAACTCTAAAAATTGCCATTAAAAACCAAAAATAAGCCATGGAAAAGTTGAAGAATCAAGAGATTGCCTCGTTGGCTGAAACCGTTCGCCGAATGATCGCTTGTGCCTCCCACAATCGAGCAAAGAAATTTGGGGGAAAATGAGGTATGTTGGACAAGATTTTGGGCAAAGTAACAATGAAATGGTAAAAAGTCCTTTTCACCCTGGGTCTCATCTTTTTGATCCAGGCTGTGATGGAGTATGTATAATTTGTATCAACACATAGATCCACTTTGTATGTCATGTGGCTATGTCTTAATTCAAGTCTTCTCACATAGATCCACAGTGTATTCCTGGTGACTATGTAGCATTTTGACGACATGGATCCATGGTGTATGATTGGTGGCCATGACCTATGTTTATGATTCCATTCATTTGTGATCTGAGCATGGGAATTCCTACCTCAGAACTGGTATTATATTCTGCATATGCTTGGTTGTTTACAGGTTTTCGATTAGGTGCGCTCCTTGTTTCTGACACACACACACACATTTTACAAAGTATTTTGGTTGTCACAAGTTCCAGCCTCATACTTCGGGGGGAATTCTGTTACACATTATTTTGGTCACTCTGGTGATGTCTCTACAAGTGATGTATTCAGGCTCCCAAACGGACTTTTTGCCTGAGAAAAATGACTGTTGTCTTCTTCCAAAAACACATTTTTAAGATGAGTTCATAGGTTGCCTATGTTATAGGGTGTGGGAATCCTTCATTCTCGCAGGAAAACCATACTGAAGGTGTGAAATGTTCGTAGTCTGCTCTATAGGTAGGGTGCGAACCTATTTCAAAGCTTGGAAAAGAGAAGAGGTCACGAAGGTTCTAGAAGGGAATCTTTTAGAAAATGAGTTGGCATTCGCATGGTTGGCAACCTACTGACTTCTCAGATTTAGTGGGATCATCCTCATCCATTTAACCATCTCTCCTTCTCCTATATATTGAAAGGTTTCTCATGGAAAAGGTTAAGAAAGATTGAATGAAGAATTGGTGAAAGAATTGTGTGAGGAAATTTGCTTGGATAGAAGCTTGAAGACTCTATTTGGTCTATCAAGTTGTACTAGATCTTCTTCATGCAAATGTAGAGCAAGTGTGTGTGTTGGAACCAAGGGTCACTGAAAGGAATCTTGTGACATCAAGGCGATCTGGTTGTATCTTATACTTTCATTTAATATAATACAGTGACATGTCCCTTTCCCATAAAAGAACTCTTATTTTATTGCATAACTCCTTGATCATATGCATAGGTTGACATTGAATATACTTTGCTATCTTCACTTGGGTTGGTTTGTGTAGTCTTGGACATGATTTCACAAGAGCACCGGAGTGAACCAGGAACAACAAAGAACTAAGGAAGTGATATAAAGGTATGTCACTCATTCCTTCTTAGTAGTATATTCAATGACCACAACTTAGAGAAAGAGTCATGTCCTGCCTTATTTTGTTCTAGATCTAGATGGATCTAGGGAGATCTGTTAGTGTCCACACCTACCGATTTATCTGATAACATTGATACCTAATTTCATTATTGGTAGGTTGTCTCATGTTTGTTAATGATATACCTCAATGACCGATAATCAAACAAAGTATCATTGTGTTCGACCTCAATTCATTTATTCACATGATGTAGATTCTCACTTTTGGCGGATTGTGTAGAAGACTTGGAGACATCAATTCATAGTCACAACTGTCTTGAGTTGTTGCTACCTTTCATTGGACCATTACCTATGTGAATTCAGTTGTAACATCCTCGACCACCCATGTCGGGCCATGCTACTCCAGAAAACCCTTTCATTCTCTGCTCAACATAATGTAACATACCCAGCATCCAACTAAGTTATGCCACATAAATTTTTCGAATTGCATGCAATTTATAAATATACACACAGAAATCTTGGGAACTTTAAATATAAAACATAAACAAACAATTTCATTATGTAAATGCATGGATTCATATTGAAACGATAGTAAACATATACATGCATCATATACAGGTGATGCCCATAAATATAAAGACAATTATAAACCACACATAGGATAAACCCATAAAAATAAACACAAAAATAATTATGTAGCATGTAATTTATCACACAATTGACACTTATCTTGGTAGTAATATCACCAATTATGTGAAGACCTTCCATGAAACTCCCTTCCTTAGATAACACTTCTCATCACTCTCAGCAGTGGGTCACCCTCGAGCTGGGACTAAACTCCACCCAGGTAAAGGGATTTCAAACCAGGATGATGTGTCATAGACAACGGAAAAGACTCTATCACAGGCACCAACTCAAACTAATAGAATATAGTCACTCATTCCCCACATGGTTGTACCACCATAGGAAGTGTGCCCCTTCTCTTCTTAACAGTCCTTCAATTGTCCCACTTCCTTTCTGAGCTTCAGCAACAGGCTGGACAAGAAATCTCAGAGCCCTGTAGCTGTAGTTTAGCACCTTCATAAATTAATTCCCAACAATTCTCTCACCTTGAGAGATTTCTCACGGGCCTGACATCCCGCCTCTTAAATATCCCATGGGCCTGACAACCCGCCTTTTCAATATCCCATGGGTCTGACAACCCACTTCTTCAGTCCAGCTCCCAAGCTAACCAGGTACACAAACAGGTATGGGTACACATACAGGTTCAGGTACAGTGATAGGAAGGTATGGAGGAAAACTGGATGGGTGACTAAAGGATCATGGAATGATTGAATGTATGATTGAATGATTGCATGAATGGATGAATGACCCCAAAATTAACTATGTCGGAACTATATCTATGCATTTCCCCAACTTAACACTTGTCATGTTGGTAGCTACTTTGGCCCACTTGTCCCCATCCTTAGAACTTAGGATAAAATAATTATCCATAATTTATACCTTAAGTAATATTAATATAATATTCCTTTTTGGATTAAGATCCATAGATTATCCCTTTTCCTTAACTTTTATCCCCTCCCCCTTCCCCAACTAGTGGATTTTAGTCCCCCATACTCTTTTATCATGGTCGGTCTGTGCACAATGATGTATTTTATATTAATGATGAGACATATAAAAAAATAGGTTCACTGGACTTTAACATCTAGGCTCTCTAGCATATTCATCACGTAAGCCTTATGGCTTATTATAAACTAGCTCACCAACCTATAAAAACCAACATATACACAAAGGCTTCCTAGCCTCAAAATCGAGCGCACTTAAGTTTGTTGTGTGCGGTATCCTGGAATGTTCCCATTTCATCATTTTACTGCATTATGCCATGAAAGATGCATGCCAAAAATATATAAAACAACTCACCATCTTAAGTACATTATTACATTTACTCTGGAGAACTCAACTTTGAGAGACAAGTTACTCTGGAGAAATTATTCACTTCATATTGAGTTTGCATCCCTTTTTCCTTTTAAGTATGAACACATTGTTCATCCCCCAAGCTCTTCCCTACTTTATTGAGAAACTCATTATCTCTCTTATATGAGCTTACCTTTAGTGGAGGATTGAAGTGGTGGAGACCCTGCTGGAAGGGACTTAGTTTCTTGGTTATGAACCTTGCCGACATGGAATTTTGTAATTCATTCACTTATGTTGATTACATTTTAATAGAAATACTCTTTCCTCATCCACTTAATATCTTGCAAATATTTGAATTGTTATTCCATGGGCGTATTTATTATGAATGTTGATGGATTATGCTATTGAATGTGCTAAAATTATATATTATCACCATATGCTTGCGTTTCTTGGTTGTCGAGGACAAGTTGCAGGTGTATTTCTTTGAGTCAAGTGCTCAACAATGGACTTCATCGAAAGTGGGGACAAGGTAAGCCTTTTATCTTGTCTTGATAGAATATTTGTTTATATAACATACTTGATATTAGAGTTTATTTATGCATTCATTCCCGTCTATTGTGGTTTACCCCTAGCCATAGAGAGATTTTCCTCGTAACACATGAGAATTATCAGTCCCCTCAGATGCCTCTACCATACTCTCCTTATGATGGAGTGAACTTTATAAACTCTTCATGAGTTCTATACTTTGAAATTCATCCTACTCTCCAAGAATAACCCCCTTCTCTAACTCACAAAATTGAATTGTTGGTCTTGTTTTCAATGACTTCTTGTACTAATTCTCTCTGATTTCGTATACTGTTCTCGTCACTTCCAATCTATAGTTGGAAAAGTTTACAACATCGTTTTCTACAAGTTTCTACTCCAGCTTTTATTTCTTTGTCATATCTCTACTGGATGTAAGGGTTGCTCATCATTACCCTTCTTCTTCTACTACTACCTACTAATTAAAATTAACACTATTAATTAAAAATCAATAGATTAAAATATTCAACTCATACCTTCAATATATGTTAGATATCTTGTCTCCTCATTCAATGCTCCTAAATGTATAACTCCCTGTCAAAACACCTTGGCAATTTCTCACATACTCCTCTGTGCATTCTCCCTCTGAATCCAATCAGATTCTCTACTAGTTGCAATATGCAATCTGTAAGTTCTTCCCTGTTGAACTTATCTGTATCTTTTATCCATTACAGATTTCCAAAGAGCATTTAATATTCTCTGATACCAATTGATAAATAAACCCCTGAAGATCTTTGTACCCACAAGTGCAAAGTTATGATAAAAATATGTAGAACTCTGTAATGAGTGCTTACCAAAAATTCTTCAGGCTCAAAATTATGCAATTCATGCACCATACCTCTCAGTGCTTATCCACAGTGCTTAAAATCGACCCTAATCCTCTACATCGACCCGGTGCTCGAAACCAAGCACCTATCTCTGAGTGCTCATAATTTATCACTCATCTCACCAAGAGATATGAACCTTGGTCTTATCGTCGTCAGAACATTGAATTTTCTTCTAAATAACTCTTCTTATAGAACGTAAACCATGTGATCTTGAAATATAACCAAAGGCTTAATCTTATCACCGTCAACTAAACTCTCTCATAGAACTATCAAAATTTTCTATTCCTTTCACTTTCCTCCGTTGATCATCACTGAATGGAAGATATCAATCTCTCATCAGAGTCTTCTATCTTGGACTCCTCATGATTGATAATCACAAGATGGAATACCTTGAAAGAACCTTGAAATGTTCTTGTTCTCCAATATTTACCAATGATCTTCTCTCAATTAGACTATAGGTTTGCTGCACCCACGTGTCGTCTCCTATGCAAACACCTTTACATCAACGTGACCTATGTCAGGATCATATCACCAGAACCCAAACCCTTGATACATTAACAAGACCCTGATCTCGTATGATGTGTCATTAACCATGTGGATCTGCCACATTTCGATGCTAACTAAGATGCCCCGTGTCACCTCAATCTATGAATTTTACACATTTTGTCTGTCGAATGGATACTAACACATGTCATCCTCCATGTGTGCCACATGTCACTCTTTAAGGGGATGTATACGTGTGTTTACATATGTCGGGACCAGACAGTTGGACTTATCTTTGTACTTAAGTCCTCCCTCTAGTTGATTTGATACATTAAATGTCAATCTCTTTCATTGATCCAATCTATTGCTAAGTCATCGATATTCTAGATAAATGGATGACTAGATATTGTTGCTCCACACTTCTGTTGTTCTCTTTATCACCGTTGATCTTCCACTACAATGGATGATCACCACATACATTGGGAATTATACTGTTGACAATCTTTCCTTCACCCTTTTAGACTCTTTCTATCTCCATCCGATGAAGATCAACGATCAGTATTGATCTTGATCAAGGTCTGATGATCATAATTCTTCTAGCCTTTTAAAGGCCTGAAGCCAAATATAGTGATCACGATTAACCATTATCCTTGATCAGACGATGGTTTTTCCTATTCACATGTAAAAGTGTTTTAACTCTGTTATTTGAAACGCTTGTGTATAGAATTTGAATTTTGACTTCGTTCCTCCTCGATTTCAATGTGATCAAAGAGTTATCGTTTATCCTATCATGATCAAATATGTATCACGATCCTTTCATGTGATATCCACCTGATACCTTCACATACAATCAAAAGAGTTTGATATAGACTTCCACCATTCACACACATGCATTTAACAAAAATTTTAACACGTCATTGGACACTCGAAACAAAGTAATTCTTTTACCATTTGTACATATTATACATACAAAATACAACATAAATCTTTCCTTTACCGGCCTTTCTCACCTTTGTCCTAATTCTCTTTCTTAATGGACACACTCCTTGTCCCGCTCTACCTTCATTTGGCCACTGTCATGCTTTTAGGCTTACAATGCATACATACACATAGGATTTAAATCAATTTTGATTCATATCCTAATTTACATCCTAAGATCCCTCTAGGATCCAAAAAATACTCAAGAAATATGTAAACAACCCTAATGTCTCCTTAATTCCTCACAAATCTCCAAAAATAGCTCAATTACATACATTATCAATCAAATCTCAATCCTATACATTCTTCTAGAATTCCATAAAACATAGAAATATACAAATAATTCGAGACCCCTTGAGGTCTAGCCAAACATGCTTGATTTTGGAGGTGGGATATTGCTGCATCAACCATCTACATAATGTGAGTGTGGAACACAACTCCAAGATATATAAGTAATACAATAACTCCTTAAATAATAGGATATCCTCCTCCAAATACCCAATTACATTCATACATCCCAATTCACATGTCCTCAATAATAAATACATGATATCTATATATACCTATTCACACCTACACATGAGGTCCCTTTACTATTAGGTCGACCATATTACATATATATTTACACGTTACATACATTTATCCCCATATTCCCCCCCTTGGGGTCATATCATACACATTTAACCCTATATACATCCTGCTTGGGTCATAACATAGTACCCTCTAAAACTTTTTGTCCTCAAAGATTTGCAATTAAAGACTTCAAATGTGATGAAACCAAGCAATATGATTTCCTTCTTTTTCTACTTTTTTATTTCCATTTATGATGATTCATCCATCCAAAATCAATTCTTTTTGTTCGTAATCCTTGGTAGCTAGTTGTTGCATAATTTTGTTTCGCTTGATTCCATGTATTGTTGTTGAAGCTTCTCGAATTTGTAGTAGATGTTGATCTATGATAATATCTTGTTGAGTAATGGTTTTTTGATGCATTGTTCCATGAATATTGATAAGTATTCCATCTTCTTCCTTGATAATATTGATATCGACCTTCTTTTCTTCCTTGAAATATTTCCTAATAATGAGGGTGTCAATATGGTTTCACATTTGACAATTTTCATCCCCTCTGGACATGCATTTCATCTATATTCTTTTCAAAGAAAATGGCATCCTCTATCCTCATTTCTTAGTTTTTTATTACTCTATCCTTTGAGATAATACCATCATATTTGGTATGTACATCCTCTAGATGAAGCTTACCTTCTTCAAGTATCTTTTGGTAAGATTCTTAAATAATGTCTTCTTTCTCCTTTTGAAGTTGTAATGTCACCCCATTTATCAAATTATGACTTCCTTTTTCAATTCTGGATTTCATTTCTAATTTTACCTCATTAGTATTCAAGGATTACTCAGCCTTCTTACAATTTTCCCCTTCAAGTATTTTGGTATATTCTTCATCTAATATCCTTTATTTTTCTTGATTTTGACAATGCTTCTTTTCTTTTTCCAATCTTTTAACCTCATTCAATATTTTTTTATTATGGTTTCATAATTTACATAATGAACTTCATCTTTATTTTTCAATTCTTCCCTTGCCTCATCCTTTTCCCACTTCCCTTTACTACTCATTCCCTATTTTAATTTTTGAAATTCTTTATCAGCTGCTTCATTAAGGTCTCATACATTAGATATCTCATGACCCTACTTCTTGATATCTTCTTTTGTTTCTTTTAACTACTATTGAATTTTATACATATCCTCCCTTTGTTTACCCCTAATCCATTTATTTGAGAGGAGTTCTTCAAATTTTTCACATATGATGTTCAGTCTAGTATCATGATCAATAATCATACACCACTTACAAGCTTCACCAAACAAATAATTCATTTCCATTAAATCATTTATTCCATATTTATTTACTATCCTCAACCATTTCATAAAATGGATTTCATCTTCATCTTCATTTCCAATAAAGTAAGGTATTTCCATACATTCTTAATTGAGGTCTCACCCAAACCTCAAATTACAAACTCAATATATTAGGAATAATGTCTCAAATAGTTATAATACTTGTTCCAATATAATATTCTATATTTTATTTTTCCAATGGATTTTGAGTCATCTCAATTGGACGACCCCATCAAAAGTCATGATAGTTTTAAGTAAATATACCTTTCAAACCCTGGTTTAGAGTCAGTCCTTTTTGCTGACCTTCCTTATGTATTTATGAAATTTCAGCACCTATGATTCTAAAATTTTAGTTTGTACTACTCTCATACGTCTTCTCTACAATTCCATATTTCTAACCAAAATTTTATGTGCCAAGTGAAAGCTATGGTAACCTTCCCAAACCTATCTGTTTTTTGGCCTTTCCTGGAGAGAAAATGTGTATCGAATGCCAAGTGTTGAATGTTTAATACTTGATTCTAAAAATCATACCATAAATTTTATGGACCATCCTCATTCAAATTAAATTTGTCTCACTTAATTTGGATCCTATTTGAATAATGTATGATTGCTTCACCTGAAACACCCATTTTAGACTAGTTATAGGACTAGTAAAAAACCCTATCTTCCATTGGGTATATCTTTGAAATTATAACGCCCCAAATGCTGAAATTTGTACCCTAGATACCTTGATATGTATTTTAAATAAACTAAAACTTTATATATCTGAAGCATCCCCAAAAAAATGTTACAGTTGAAATCCCAAGAAGACTCGTTTAAAAATGAATTCAAGATGAGTGAAAAACCCTATCTTCCATACGATGTATCTACGAACGTATAATGACCCAAAAGATGAAATTTGTACCAGATATAACTTGATGGATATTATAAATAACCTCCATTTTTATCTATCTCAATATTCCTAGGAAAAAAGTTATATCTAAAATTCTAACATGAATTTATTGGAGAAGGAAAAACCCATGATCGATGCTCTGATACCAAATGTTATGAACCAATTTCTTAAGATATCATAATAGAATATAATTACACAACATGTATAGAATGTGAGTGTGGATAATAACTCCAAGATAGATAATTTATATAATATATCCTTAAATAACATGAAATCCTCCTCCAAATACCCAATTACATTCATACATCCCAATTCACATGTCCTCAAGAGTGAATACATGATCTCTATATATGCCTATTCACACCTACACATGAGGACCCTTTAGTATTAGGTAAACCCTATTACATATATATTTACAAATTAAATTTAAATTTGTCCCCATACATGCACCCTGTTGGGGTCATATCACACACATTTAACCCTGTATATACCTCCCTTGGGTCATAACATTGGAGGTTGCATGGAGGTTTCATTTGGCACATGTGGGCATGTTAGATCATCCTTTGACTTAAGGAAGCATTTGTCATGTTTTAAGGAGGATGATTTCACCTTTTTGAATTAAAATTTGATATCTTAAGGCTAATTTAAAGGAGGTGATCCACTTTTGAGGGATACATTCATCACTTGTTGAGAATCTTTCACCTTGAAGATTCATGCATCCACATTGAAGGGTCCCTAAAACCCTTGAATTTCAAATTTGGAGAGGAATGTTAGCATAACAGATGGTATTTGGGTCTAATTTTAATGGGAAGCCACATATTGAAGGAATGTATTCATCATTTATCAAAATGTTCCACCTTGGAGGCCACATGTCCACATTTGGAGGAGACCTAGGGTGGTGTGCTTACATAATTTGAAGATTTTGTTGAGGATCACCCCTGTTTGAGGCTTTTGGAGGATACATGTTGACATTTGACCTACTTTCTTCCCTATTAAGTGGAAACATCACCTTGATAATTGTACATATAGCTTGACCACTTTATTTTTATTGAATTTTGACTAGTTAGTTGGAGGAAATTGTGTTTTACTCCTCCATAGTATAGCTTTGAGGATACCATGTGAGATATTATTATTTTATTTTAAAGGAACATGAAAATCACTCTATAAAATTATATGCCATTCATCATTTGTACTCATGATTGGATTTTTGGATATCTCTCTCCTTGGATCCTAATTGACATATCTTTTTTGGAGCATATGGTTGTGTAAAGGGTTCTTTTTTTGTGGTTTATTGTGTCAATTATTGAATCTTGTATATCTTGGTTGTTATTTAGTTTATAAGGATTAATGGTGAAATTCTAAATTATTCTACAAGATAGCTAGATAAATCCATTTAAAGGGTAAAATATATTATCCAGGTGGATATCAGTGGCCACCCACCTTTTCTAGCTGACTCAAAACAACTTTCTAGCAATTTTGATAATTTACTATTTTTAGCAGTTTTTCGGGTCCTAAACTTCCAGAGCCGTTTTGAGGCCCTAAATGACGTTTTTTGGGGTATGTTGTGATTAGTGCAACTATTGTAGTCCTCGTATAGATCTTTCCAATGGGCTATCATACACCAAAAACAAAGATCGTATGCAAACGTTACGACCTCGGGAAGTTGATGTACTGACTTACCCAAACGAGGCCCACATGACTTTTGGTGCTTCATCTCCTAAGGTTAGGTTTTTGGATGTTTAGGGTTTTTGAAACTCCTGTTTATTGTAAAAAGGACTTGAGAGCCTCATTGTAATCATCTTGTTGTGAATGAGTGCAGTCATCACGTCTCTTCTTAGAGATAAGATGCCACCATTCCAACAAGCTTGTTTTCCGCTGCATTTTACAGTTTCAACTTATTTCTTTATTGAATAGAAAACCAGTTTTACTGTATCTCTGTTATTCTGTGTTAAGCATCTGGTAATAATCTGTAGTCATTTCATTCTTCTCATAAAATCTGGATCAGTGGTATCAGAGAGGTCTTCTCCTTGTTGTCTTAATGCATGTCCCCAATGAGGTCAGAGTACAAAGAGTTGGGTCTCGAGCTTGTTTCTCTTGAGGACAAAATCTCTCGCACACGCAAGTGACCTCTCATGGAAGGAGAAAAGAAAGATGATGGGACACGAGATCCTTTCAAATTGTTGATTGAGGAATCCCTCACACAACAGAGGAACAAGATGATGGATAGTTTCACGCAAATCCTTCGGCGGCTACCAACAGGTGACACATCTTCTTCAAGCGTAGGCACCGCCCCCTTCAAGGTACAAATAAACTTCGATATTCCTATATTTCAAGGTCAGATGGACAAAAAAGTTGTAGACAAGTGGTTGAATCTACTAGAAGGGTATTTTTTTGTCCATAACTTTTCGAATAGAGAAAATATTACTTTTGCACTCCTCAAAGCCATTCCCCATGCCAAAGATTGG
>JASDQU010107394.1:243869-254065 GCA_032191745.1 Picea mariana
AGCCTTCTTACAATTTTCCCCTTCAAGTATTTTGGTATATTCTTCATCTAATATCCTTTATTTTTCTTGATTTTGACAATGCTTCTTTTCTTTTTCCAATCTTTTAACCTCATTCAATATTTTTTTATTATGGTTTCATAATTTACATAATGAACTTCATCTTTATTTTTCAATTCTTCCCTTGCCTCATCCTTTTCCCACTTCCCTTTACTACTCATTCCCTATTTTAATTTTTGAAATTCTTTATCAGCTGCTTCATTAAGGTCTCATACATTAGATATCTCATGACCCTACTTCTTGATATCTTCTTTTGTTTCTTTTAACTACTATTGAATTTTATACATATCCTCCCTTTGTTTACCCCTAATCCATTTATTTGAGAGGAGTTCTTCAAATTTTTCACATATGATGTTCAGTCTAGTATCATGATCAATAATCATACACCACTTACAAGCTTCACCAAACAAATAATTCATTTCCATTAAATCATTTATTCCATATTTATTTACTATCCTCAACCATTTCATAAAATGGATTTCATCTTCATCTTCATTTCCAATAAAGTAAGGTATTTCCATACATTCTTAATTGAGGTCTCACCCAAACCTCAAATTACAAACTCAATATATTAGGAATAATGTCTCAAATAGTTATAATACTTGTTCCAATATAATATTCTATATTTTATTTTTCCAATGGATTTTGAGTCATCTCAATTGGACGACCCCATCAAAAGTCATGATAGTTTTAAGTAAATATACCTTTCAAACCCTGGTTTAGAGTCAGTCCTTTTTGCTGACCTTCCTTATGTATTTATGAAATTTCAGCACCTATGATTCTAAAATTTTAGTTTGTACTACTCTCATACGTCTTCTCTACAATTCCATATTTCTAACCAAAATTTTATGTGCCAAGTGAAAGCTATGGTAACCTTCCCAAACCTATCTGTTTTTTGGCCTTTCCTGGAGAGAAAATGTGTATCGAATGCCAAGTGTTGAATGTTTAATACTTGATTCTAAAAATCATACCATAAATTTTATGGACCATCCTCATTCAAATTAAATTTGTCTCACTTAATTTGGATCCTATTTGAATAATGTATGATTGCTTCACCTGAAACACCCATTTTAGACTAGTTATAGGACTAGTAAAAAACCCTATCTTCCATTGGGTATATCTTTGAAATTATAACGCCCCAAATGCTGAAATTTGTACCCTAGATACCTTGATATGTATTTTAAATAAACTAAAACTTTATATATCTGAAGCATCCCCAAAAAAATGTTACAGTTGAAATCCCAAGAAGACTCGTTTAAAAATGAATTCAAGATGAGTGAAAAACCCTATCTTCCATACGATGTATCTACGAACGTATAATGACCCAAAAGATGAAATTTGTACCAGATATAACTTGATGGATATTATAAATAACCTCCATTTTTATCTATCTCAATATTCCTAGGAAAAAAGTTATATCTAAAATTCTAACATGAATTTATTGGAGAAGGAAAAACCCATGATCGATGCTCTGATACCAAATGTTATGAACCAATTTCTTAAGATATCATAATAGAATATAATTACACAACATGTATAGAATGTGAGTGTGGATAATAACTCCAAGATAGATAATTTATATAATATATCCTTAAATAACATGAAATCCTCCTCCAAATACCCAATTACATTCATACATCCCAATTCACATGTCCTCAAGAGTGAATACATGATCTCTATATATGCCTATTCACACCTACACATGAGGACCCTTTATTATTAGGTAAACCCTATTACATATATATTTACAAACTAAATTTACATTTGTCCCCATACATGCACCCCTTTGAGGTCATATCACACACATTTAACCCTGTATATACCTCCCTTGGGTCATAACATTGGAGGTTGCATGGAGGTTTCATTTGGCACATGTGGGCATGTTAGATCATCCTTTGACTTAAGGAAGCATTTGTCATGTTTTAAGGAGGATGATTTCACCTTTTTGAATTAAAATTTGATATCTTAAGGCTAATTTAAAGGAGGTGATCCACTTTTGAGGGATACATTCATCACTTGTTGAGAATCTTTCACCTTGAAGATTCATGCATCCACATTGAAGGGTCCCTAAAACCCTTGAATTTCAAATTTGGAGAGGAATGTTAGCATAACAGATGGTATTTGGGTCTAATTTTAATGGGAAGCCACATATTGAAGGAATGTATTCATCATTTATCAAAATGTTCCACCTTGGAGGCCACATGTCCACATTTGGAGGAGACCTAGGGTGGTGTGCTTACATAATTTGAAGATTTTGTTGAGGATCACCCCTGTTTGAGGCTTTTGGAGGATACATGTTGACATTTGACCTACTTTCTTCCCTATTAAGTGGAAACATCACCTTGATAATTGTACATATAGCTTGACCACTTTATTTTTATTGAATTTTGACTAGTTAGTTGGAGGAAATTGTGTTTTACTCCTCCATAGTATAGCTTTGAGGATACCATGTGAGATATTATTATTTTATTTTAAAGGAACATGAAAATCACTCTATAAAATTATATGCCATTCATCATTTGTACTCATGATTGGATTTTTGGATATCTCTCTCCTTGGATCCTAATTGACATATCTTTTTTGGAGCATATGGTTGTGTAAAGGGTTCTTTTTTTGTGGTTTATTGTGTCAATTATTGAATCTTGTATATCTTGGTTGTTATTTAGTTTATAAGGATTAATGGTGAAATTCTAAATTATTCTACAAGATAGCTAGATAAATCCATTTAAAGGGTAAAATATATTATCCAGGTGGATATCAGTGGCCACCCACCTTTTCTAGCTGACTCAAAACAACTTTCTAGCAATTTTGATAATTTACTATTTTTAGCAGTTTTTCGGGTCCTAAACTTCCAGAGCCGTTTTGAGGCCCTAAATGACGTTTTTTGGGGTATGTTGTGATTAGTGCAACTATTGTAGTCCTCGTATAGATCTTTCCAATGGGCTATCATACACCAAAAACAAAGATCGTATGCAAACGTTACGACCTCGGGAAGTTGATGTACTGACTTACCCAAACGAGGCCCACATGACTTTTGGTGCTTCATCTCCTAAGGTTAGGTTTTTGGATGTTTAGGGTTTTTGAAACTCCTGTTTATTGTAAAAAGGACTTGAGAGCCTCATTGTAATCATCTTGTTGTGAATGAGTGCAGTCATCACGTCTCTTCTTAGAGATAAGATGCCACCATTCCAACAAGCTTGTTTTCCGCTGCATTTTACAGTTTCAACTTATTTCTTTATTGAATAGAAAACCAGTTTTACTGTATCTCTGTTATTCTGTGTTAAGCATCTGGTAATAATCTGTAGTCATTTCATTCTTCTCATAAAATCTGGATCAGTGGTATCAGAGAGGTCTTCTCCTTGTTGTCTTAATGCATGTCCCCAATGAGGTCAGAGTACAAAGAGTTGGGTCTCGAGCTTGTTTCTCTTGAGGACAAAATCTCTCGCACACGCAAGTGACCTCTCATGGAAGGAGAAAAGAAAGATGATGGGACACGAGATCCTTTCAAATTGTTGATTGAGGAATCCCTCACACAACAGAGGAACAAGATGATGGATAGTTTCACGCAAATCCTTCGGCGGCTACCAACAGGTGACACATCTTCTTCAAGCGTAGGCACCGCCCCCTTCAAGGTACAAATAAACTTCGATATTCCTATATTTCAAGGTCAGATGGACAAAAAAGTTGTAGACAAGTGGTTGAATCTACTAGAAGGGTATTTTTTTGTCCATAACTTTTCGAATAGAGAAAATATTACTTTTGCACTCCTCAAAGCCATTCCCCATGCCAAAGATTGGTGGGAAACTTTCTGTGAGAAAAAGGAAACAGAGGAACCCTCATTACTTACAGTCATGACCACCTAAGAATCCTTTAGGGATGCTATTAAGGAACAATAATACTCTTTCGGAAGTTGTAATGACCTGTATACCAAATGGACCACATTGCGACAAGAAAGAGACCAAGCAGTGCTAGATTTCACAAATATCTTCCATACCTTATGTCCCAAGATGGCTATCAAAGATTCAGAGAGACATCTGGTGCTCAAGTATCATGATGCTCTGCATTGATACATCCAGACCGAAATGGAACTTCTAGACATCTCATCCTTGGGTGCGGCCTACCGATATGCCATCAAAATCGAGCATAAGCTCAAACAAAAGATGCGACAATTTGGGCCGGGGAAACCCACACAACAAAATCCAGGAAAGGGTGGCCCTAACCCACTGAACAAAGGACAAATAAAAGATGGATAGTATCAGGACAACCAATCCAAGATGCAAGCAAAGAAGGACACCGAAAAGACAAATAAAGATACTGGGAAGTGGTGCGACTTCCATAAGAGCCCTTGGCATAACACTGTTGACTATCGATCAAAGTAGTCCTTGGTGGCCGAAGTGAAAGCCTTTGAATCAGATGCGGGTTCTGACTCTGAGTCATAACTAGAAAGGGGAATATGGATCATTAACGCAGAACCAGTGCCATCATTGCTACCACCAAGCTACAACATGGTGAACGAGACAAGCAAGAAGAAGGAGAGCACCTCTTCCATTCACAGATGTGGGTAAAAGGCACCCCGCTACACTTCATCATTGATAGTGGTAGCCAGAAGAACCTCATCTCAGTAGAGGTTATCAAGCGGCTATCCCTACCGACAACGCCGCACCCACAACCCTACACCATTGGATGGCTCCACCAAGGAAGCGATCTCCGCGTCAGCCAACAGTGTCTACTAGCGTACGACATCAAGACCTTCAAAGATGAGGTATTGTGTGATGTTTCTCCTCTCGAAGTTTCTGATGTTCTTTTGGGACAACCTTATTTATGGAAACGCCATGTTGTATATGAGTCTAGGCCTCGTAGTGTTATTATTACTTTGAACAAGAAATTGTACAAGATACCCGAGGTTGTCCCACCTAGTGCTATTTCCTTGATCTCTGCTAAGCAATGTAGGAAGGTCATCTCTCAGACGGGGGAGTTTGTCTTCTTCGTGATTCTTTCTCAGAATGAGAGAAAGATCACAGCCACATCTAGGGTCTCTACGACTGACCTCTCCACACAGCAGAAGCAGGTAGATAAGGTCATGGAAGAATACTCTGATATCTTCTCCTCACCTACTGGGATACCTCTGCACTGCCAAGTCAAGCACCCCATCTATCTAACTCCCGACGCACTGCTACCCCATGGGCCAGTCTATCACCGCTCTTTGTTAGAGAATGAGGAGATCAAGCGACAGATCCAAGAATTTCTCCACAAGGGGCACATCCATCCCAACTCATCACCTTGCAGGAGCCTAATCAAGCTGGTACAGAAGAAAGATGGAACTTGGCAACTTTGCATTGATTACCGAGCTCTAAATAAAATTACAGTCAGAAACTAGTACCCGATTCCCCAAATCAACGACCTCCTTGATCAACTCATGGGGGCCAAATACTTTAGTAAGATTGATATAAAGTCTGGCTACTACCAGGTCCCGATAGAATAGACAGATGTATGGATGACCACCTTCAAGTCAAAGGAAGGCCCCTTTGAATGGTTGGTCATGACCTTTGGTCTGAAAAATGCTCCAGCCACTTTCATGAGGATGATGGACGATATCCTACGACCATTCACCAATACTTTTGTAGTGGTGTATCTGGATGACATTCTCATTTACAGTAAGCAAGATGTGGGCCAAACACTTGCAACATATTCAGCTGGTTCTGCACACCCTGTGGCAGCACAAGCTATAAGCCAACTTGGAAAAATTCTCCTTTGGCATGGACAAGGTCCATTACCTAGGCTACATCATTGATCAACATGGTGTACATGTGGATCTAGCCAATATCCAAGTCATCCGTGACTGGCCATCCCCAACCACACTCACTGAGCTTCGGAGATTATTGGGCCTTGCCAATTTCTAATGCAGTTTTGTGTTGGGATTCTCCCATATTGCATGGGCCCTCAGCCAAATAACCAGGGGTGGTGGTAAGGAAAAATTTGTGTGGGGTCGGCCCCAACAACAAGTGTTCGATGATTTGAAGTAGCGCTTGTGCTCAACCCCAGTATTTTCACTACCAGGATTGCAACAACCCTTTGATATTGAGACTGACACTTTAGACTATGCTGTGGGTGTCGTTCTCATGCAGCATGGCCACCCCATGGACTATCATAGTGAAACACTGTCATATGTTGTCCGTAAGTACCCTACTTACAACAAATAAATGTACTCCATTGTGAAAACCTACCGCCAGTGGAGACATTACATTCTTGGGAGGGAGACAGTCATCCACACTAATCATAAGTCATTGCAGTTCATCTAGACACAAGGAAAATTGCAGAATGACTGCCATCAAAAGTGGTCCACATACTTACAAAAATTTCACCTCAACATCAAGTATAAAACATGAAGCACCAACCGTGTCACTGATTGCCTCAGCAGACCACCAGTCGTGACACTCACCATAGTGCTAGACTCTTGCGGCCATAAGACCTTTGGATGGCCCCAAATCTATGAGATAGACCCAGACTTCACCACCACCTACAAAATGTTAGGTGCAAAGGCAATTGTTGATAATTTCCATCTTCAGGCTGGGTTGTTGTGTCATCTGGGCCATATTTGTGTTCCATCAAGTGAGCGAGTGAAGCTGATCTAGGAATCCCACTACAGTCAGGTGGCAGGACATTTCGGCGTAGAAAAGATAGTGGTGATGCTACAAAAAAATTTCTACTGGCCAAAACTTCGACGGGAGGTCAACAAGTATATCAGGTCTTGCACTGCCTGCGCTATTACCAAACCAACCACTAAGAAACAGGGCCTGTACACCCCTCTTCCTACTCCTGATAGGCCATGGAAATCCATNAGAAGAGAATCACAATAAAATCCATTGCCAAGCTCTTATTTGAACGAGTCTGGGTAGATTTTGGAATCCCACAAACCATTGTCTCATATCGAGATAGTCGATTTCTCAGCAAATTCTAGTCAAGCCTTTGGTCACTGCTAGACACCAACCTCACCAAATCCACGACCTTCCAACCCCAGACCGATGGCCAAACCGAGGTCATAAATCGAATGATCGTGCATATCTTCCACATGTATAATTACAAGCACCCTCGCACATGGGATGAGAGTCTTCCCTATGTCCAACATAGCTACAACCGAGACCTGCATAGCTCAACTGACCACATCCCCTTTTAGGTGGGTTTGGGATTCCATCCATTGGGTCCCATAGATGTTGCACTTCCCCTTGCAGTCACCTTGATCGACTCCTCTCCTGCTCCAACTGAGGCTAACAAAGCCACCCGGTTCATTGAGAGGATCCAACACATCTTCCAACAGGTTCAGGATATCCTACAGAAGTCCAATGAAAAGTACAAGCAGCACCATGATCAACATCGGGTGCCACATAAGTTTCAAGTGGGCGACAAAGTTTGGTTGCACTTGCAGAAAGAATGCCCTACAGGACCCCATCAGAAGCTTCTCCCACTCCGTTATGGTCCATACACCATCACCAAGGCTGTGGGGAATAATTATTTTGAGCTCAACATTCCTCCTTTCCTTGGCCTGCACCCAGTGTTCAATGTGGACCTCCTTCAGCCTTATATCCCACCATTATTGGACACCTCAGACATAGCATAACAACTGACACCAACAGAGCTCAACCCCGACTACATACAACAAGCATCCAATGATCATATTGTGGACACACGGATCAAGGGAACTCGACAAAAAAGGATCCATCTTTATCAAATCGTCAAAGCAGGGTAGCTCTTGCACCAAGGCAAGTGGCTCACCTGAGGCCAAATTTAGCAGAAATTTCCTCATCTAATGGGGGAACTCAACGCAATGGATACCATTTCTTCCTAAGGAGAGAGGATTGATCCAAGTGGATATCAGTGGCCACCCACCTTTTCCAGCTGGCTCAAAACAGATTTCTAGCAATTTTGATAATTTACTATTTTTAGCAGTTCTTTGAGTCCTGAACTTTCAGAGCCGTTTTGAGGCCCTAAACGACGTTTTTTGGGGTATATTGCGGTTAGTGCAACTGTTGTAGTCCTTGGATAGATATTTCCAATGTCTATCATATGCCTAAAACGGAGATCGTATGAAAAAGTTATGACCCTGGGAAGTTGATGTACTAACTTACCCAAATGGGGCCCAAATGACTTTTGGCGCTTCATCTCCTAAGGTTACGTTTTTGGATGTTTAGGGTTTTTGAAACTCCTGTTTATTGTAAAAAGGCCTTGAGAGCCTCATTGTAGTCATCTTATTGCGAATGAGTGTAGCTGTCACATCTCTTCTCATAGATAAGCCACCACCATTCCAGCAAGCTTGTTTTTCGCTTCATTTTACAGTTTCAACTTATTTCCTTATTGAATAGAAAACCAGTTTTACTGTATCTCTATTATTTTGTGTTAAGCATCTGGTAATAATCTGTAGTCATTTCATTCTGCACATAAAATCTGGATCAATATACCACTTGGAAAGAATATGCTCTAGGGTGATTCCTTCCTTCTTCCTTTGTTTATTTAGTGATTATTTGGTTCTTGGATTTATTTTTCCTTTGGATCCATATAAACAGGTATTAAGTAAATGTTAGACAAAAGAGAGTATTCCCACACAGAACAAACAACTTAAGAAACCTCTCACAAAACTAGATCAAAGATCATAACACTAGTTGTTTTACATGTTTAAAACCCTCCAAGAGGGAGATAGTCCATGGCCCTAGCCAACATGGAAACTTGATAAAATTTATTAATCTAAAAGAAAAAAAAATTGTACATAAGATTTTCTCATAATTTATGTTTGGCGAATGACCCTCCATTCTCTTTAAATAGAGATCATGGACCAATCGAATGTTAAGTCATGGATCAATAGCCTTTAGTACCAAGGAGAATATGAGTCATCATATCACTATATGTCTGGAACATATCATGAACGTCAAATTACATAAATACAAATGCATACTTGTGCATACTAAAGAAACACATTTTTTCCTAAATACAATTGGATCAAATTGATATATATAACTCCTAAGTGTCTAAATATCATAATAGTAAATTCATCAATTTACAATTGATCTTGTTGGTGAAGGTTTTCCATTAAGGATCCCTTATTGTAGACTTCGATATCCATTGTAGACTTCGATATTTAAGCCCTAATCCTTGAAATGAGTTGGCCAATTCGTAAGAGGGTTTTTTCTTGGCCTCATAATCAATTTGACTCACCTTGACTCCATTTCCATTATGGGATTTGACATTGATCTCTACTTCCTTCCATTACCTATTTTAAAACCCTAAAAACCTCAAAACGTTGTTTTACTAAAGCTACTCTCACACTGTTCCTCATTGTTTGGTCTTAGTAATCCTACTAGGGATTCCCCCATTGAGATGAAGGAGATTTGACCTAAAGTGGAGAAAATAAGTTATTGAGATGACACTGGTGACCATACTAACAATTTCCCCTTGATTTGTACCTTGTGGATTATGGATTTTATCATTACGTACAAATTGAGTGGTAACCAGACCAATTAAATGATTGAATATTTAAGAGACTACAAGTGATGAGGATTGAATCACAAGAATGAATAAATTGTACTTGGGAATATAAATGTCTAATGTATGTTGTTTCATAAATGTAATGTAGTAGACCAAGATTAAATTTCTATGTACAAAACTACTAATGTGAACAAGGAGGGAAGTTAGCCTAGGATGAGAATCCGATGGAATGAATTGAGATATTTGTGGATATAGTTATAGAAATTGTCGAACTAAATATATTAAATATGACACATTTATTATGGCCACCTATTCTATGTGAAGGGACCTATTGTACAATATAAATACACATGATGATGGAATGATTGAATAGAATTCACCCTTTAAAGGTTTCTTGAATGGAAACTGCCAATGGACCTTGCATATGTACGTGAATGATTTTATTATTGCACATATATAATTCCCAAAAGTGAGGGCATATTTGGTAGAATATTAGAAAATCTAACCTCAAAGGTTCTTCACTTTGGTATGTTTTGGATACAAGGTTAAGGCTTAGTGAGGATCTAGTCCTTCCTATCAATAGACCTAAGAAGGTACAAAGAAATTTATTTTCTTTCATTTTTCACCTTTAATGGAGAAAAAATGGTGCATCACAGTGATGCAGC
>JASDQU010107394.1:258119-275693 GCA_032191745.1 Picea mariana
TTTGGTATGTTTTGGATACAAGGTTAAGGCTTAGTGAGGATCTAGTCCTTCCTATCAATAGACCTAAGAAGGTACAAAGAAATTTATTTTCTTTCATTTTTCACCTTTAATGGAGAAAAAATGGTGCATCACAGTGATGCAGCCCCCCTTCCCTCCTGAGGATTTTACGACCTCCTAGCCTTGGATCTTCAATTATCTGAGCTGAATCGTCTCTTCGGGACCCTGCTATCCCCACAAATAATTTTACACAAGCCCCTTTTTTTCCTAGGCACAGGTCCTGTAAGACCCATGACTCCTGCTAAGCCCCTATTCTCTTCTAACAATTTGAGTGACGACGCTAGGTCCCTATGCTAGGACCATTCTCTTTCACATGACCTTGGGATATGATCTTGGGTCGCTCCTCTTTGCAACTCCACGCTTAAGATATTTTGCGAGTAGCCTCCTCCCTTTTTCCTGATCTCTGAATCGACGAATTTACCCGGGATCCAATCTACGGTCCACGTCTCCTCACAACCAACGATTGTGATATGATTCGGACTCCAACCTTAGGGTATCTTCCTCTCTGCTCTCTTCTTTCTTCTAGAGAACCTTTTCTCTAAAACACGAGGATCTCCACCACGTTTCCTTCTGGATCCAACGATCTAGACTCACTTCTCTTTTTGCAACTTATTGAAGATTTCTCTTTGCACCACACAAATTATTCCAAAGTTATTTCTCGTGAACTATCGGATCTACTGCCATGTCCCTCCCAATGATAAATATTCAGGATCTTCTCTAGCTTCAGAACTTCAACGATCTTGCACTCAGCTCAACTGAAAACTCCTGGTGATCGATTTCTCCGGAGTTCCAAATATCTTTCCACCTGTTCCTTCGGACGATGGACGGTCCCACTTGGATTTGATATTTTGGGACTTCGACGAGTCCTTACTCCTGTGCACACTTAGCACTTCTCTCATAGTTTGAGACTTGGATTTTTCTCATCCTTATGCACTCTTTGATGATACTCTGTGCGCGATGGCACTAATCCTATTGAACTTTTGTTGCCTCTAATATTTAAGGGTCTTGGCCCTTAACTACTTCGAACATTTTATTGAGCCCTCCTGGCACTTTACGCTCTTCCTCCTGATATTTTCGAACCTAAAGCAGGTTCATCTATGTGCCCTCGTTGCACTCGACTAAGCCTTACGACGGTTTCATACTTTCAACACTTCATCTAAGTGTTGGCCTGGTGCACTCCTAGCACAAGTCTTCCTCCTACTTCTTGAAATCCTTTGGGTTCACCGAAGCAACTCCTACATTTTCTTGATGCATACTTGTAGAGCTTATTTCCCTTAGATATTTTAGTAATTGTGGGTTTTCCTCAATTTCTCCAACACTTCAAAACGTGTTGGATATGTGCACTCGTTGCACCTGCTCAAAGCAATCCTTGTTGAGATTTACATAGTGTTCAAAAACTCTATCATTTTCCTCCTCTAACACTCCTATTCTTAGAATTTGAAAGAGAGTTCACTTGTGCATAATTGCACCTGCTCAATGCCCTCCTAGTAGGATCTCTATAGAGTGTTTAGTAACTTTGGCTACGCTTACTTATGTGTAGGATATCCTCCAGGGTATTCAGTAATCCTGAGGCTCCTTTTGAGTTGTGATTGCTCTGATGTGCCCTCCTGGAACGTTGTTGTCTGAATCGAAAGAGTTCAGATGCGCAATCCTTGCACTAACTGTAGAGGTTCCAATACCCTGTTGTGCACTCCTTGCATAGCCTAAAGAACCCAAAACAATTTAACCAACTCTCACAGATAGAGAATTTTATCCTTACCCTGTAGATGGAAACCAACACACATGTACAACATACATGAATGTATAAACACAAAAAAAACATTCATAACACATTCACCACACAGGAATTTGTAAACAATGAAATATGTTCTTTTGTATTAATATCATAATGTCAATTAGAATGTATGAGCTTGGAATGCAGCTTAGTCTCGGCTCTTATCTCCTCTCCTTTCAAAAACTCTCAGTAGCCTCTCAACAACCTCTATTGGGAATATGTTACAAATATTTACACAAGAGGAGACTCATCCAGTCTTTCCCTCCAACTACTCTAGTGGTTTCTAATCACCATCAAGACTCCTATCTATTGATGCAGATTACAATGAGTGGAAAATATAGTCTGAATCTGATCTAGATCTCTCCTACTGTCATCCATTTAAGGAAACCTTATCTACATCATGTATGAAGGGATGACTTGGCTCTACTCAACCCTTATAGCATACACTCGCATTAATTACATTTAAAATCTAAAATTCAAGGGAAAATGAGAGGGTTGGCACCTCTCCCCTCCTTGAATGTGCACCAATGTGATGAATAGTTGGCACATGTTGAGGTGGAGTGATTCTCCTGCATCATATTCCATTGCTAGGAAAATCATGAGCTCTTTCTCATGATCTCCCCAGATCTATTGTTGAAATCCCCCTAGATCCCAAACTTTCCCCTGGATATGCCCACCTGTTCCTATTCTTTGTTTCTCCTGTTGCTGACATGTTACTCTTGCAGGCTTCCTTCTCCTTAGCTTCTCCTGGATGGAAGTCTCTTTTGCTGACGTCAACATCAGAATTCTTATATCCTCTATGGATTCTTTCAGTTGCTCTATTGAGTGGATTTCTTTATGTAGTCTGCTCAGCTGCAACTCCTATTCCTTATACACATCAAAAGGCAGATAGTCCTGATCCCCCATGGTATTTTCTTCCTCTGTGGCCTCGACTTTCCACTCTGCTGCAGACTCCAATTATGTAGGATCATCACTGAGCTGCTGCTCAGCTATCTCCTATGATAGGTTATCTTCTATGAACTATTCTTGTTTTGGTTCAACTCCATATTCCTCCATCTACTCCTCATGCTAGTATGTTTCCTCTCTTTTCATGACTGAATCCTGATGTTCCTTCTCTGGTTCTGGATTGTCCAACCAATCCTCCAACAATTTCAACTCCATATCCCATGTTGTGAGCATGTCATATGAATTATCTCCTTCCTCTGTTGGGGAAGACTTTAGTATCTTCTCCTTCTCCCCTATGACAGTCACAACTGGTTGCCCTTCTAGTTCAGCTACACCTGCAACTTGTGCATTGGCCTCTGCTAGGCTAATTGGCAGAAATATATGAATTCCCCCAATGATTAGAATACTCCTGTGATCCTCCTCCTCTGTGATGGAAGTATTTAAATTATCATCATCTTCATTCACATGGTCTACAACGACATGCGAATCTTCATATGGATGAGGCCTTTCTTCTACCTCCTTTCCCTTTGTCAACACCCCTTGCTGATATGAACTCTCAACTGAGCTCATCTCTTCTCCCTTTCCCACCTAGAAAATTGGGGTGTCTCCTCTTCGCTCCTAGAATTTTATGTGATTGACTAATCTCTTCTCATTGCCCACCTGGAAATCTATGAGATCTCTTCTCCTCATCATTGAGGTTTTCTCCAACCTATGGTTTGCAAACACAAACCTGCTCCTTTATGTCAATGAGGTTTTCAGCATGCCTCATCCACCTTTTTACCACCTATTGCTTCCTTCTAGCTAAAAACTTTTGAACATGCCATTTTTCTTTCTGCTTCATAGGCCATTTGTACCTGTAGTGTACCTTTTCCTCCTATTGCATCTTCAATGCTATTTTCTCCATTTCTGCTCTAATTTCATTGAGCTCCTTGTCAACTTCCTCTTTTCTTTTCCACTTGTGTTCTTCTCTTCGACCATGCTTGTATCTTTCAGTAGCCATATATTATTGCTTCATCTTCAGCCTATATGGATATCTACCATTTGATGCACACCTTGCAACAGTCTTTCCAGAGCATCACACTCTATCTCCCTTCTCCTAATGTCAACAGGAGAAATAAAGATCTGACACTACTTGATGTTATCAGAATATCTCCTCTGACCTATAGAAATTAAACTCTATAGCTCTAATACCACTTGATGCATCCACACTTCCCTCGGTATTCTGCAACCTCTCAGTATTGGATATTCAATTATCTGATCCGAATCGGCTCTATGGGACCTAGCTAGCCCCACAAATCACTTTACGCAGGCCCCTTTTTGTCCTAGGCGCAGGTCCCATGAGACTCGTGACTCTTTCTAAGCCCTTGTTCTCTTCTAAAAATTTGAGTGACGATGCTAGATCTATATGCTAGGCCCCTTCTCTTTCACATGAGCTCGAGCTAGCTCTTCGCAACTTCGTGCTTCAAAGATTTTGCGAGTAGCTTCCTCCCTTTTTCTCGATCTCTGAATCAACGAATTTACCTGGGACCCGATCTATGATCCATGTCTCCCTGCAAACAACTTTTGTTGTATTCATCGAACTCCAACCATCGTTTATCTTCCTCTTTGCTATTTTCTTTCTTCTGGAGCACCTTTCCTCCAAAACACATGGATCTCCGCCACATGTCCTTCTGGATCCAATGGTCGAGACTCACTTCGCTTTTCGTAACTTTGTGAACTCTGGAATATTCTACCACATCCCTCCTGACGATCAACATTCATTATTTTCTCCAGGATTTGAAACTTCGGTGATCTTGCACTCCACTCAACTGAAAACTCCTGGAGAACGATTTCTATGGACTTCCATATCTCTTTCCACCTATTCCTCTGGATGATGGACAGTCCTGCTTGGCTTCAATATTTCAGGACTTCAGTGAGTCCTTACTCCTATGCACACTCAACACTTCTCCCACAGTCTGAGACTTGGACTATTCTCAACCTTATACACTCTTTTCTAAGACTTTGTGCACGATGGCACTAGTCCTCCTGAGATTTTTCTGGCTCTAATATTTAAGGGTCTCGACCCTTAACTACTTCAAATGTTTTCTTGAGCCCTCCTAGAACTTGACACTCATACTCCTGAGATTTTCGAACCTGAAGAAGGTTCATCTCTATGCACTCCTTGCACTCGACTGAGCCTTCCGACGGTTTTAGACTTTCAACACTTCATCTAATTTTTGGAATGGTGCACTCCTTGCACATGTCTTCCTCTTGCTTCCCCAAATCCTTTAGATTCACCGAAGAAACTCCTACATCTTCTCGATGCACACTTTCATAGATTCTTTCCCTCAGAGTGTTTAGTAACTCTCGATTTTCCTCAATTTCTCCAACACTTCAGAACGTGTTGGTTTTGTGCACTCCTTGCACCTGCTCGAAGCACTCCTTGTAGAGATTTCCAAAGTTTTTAACAACCCTTTCAGTGTCCTCCTCTAACACTCCTCTTCTCAGAATCCGAAAGAGAGTTCACTTGTGCACAATTGCACCTGCTTAATGCCCTACTAGAAGAGCTCTACAGAGTGTTCAATAACTTTTGCTACACTTACTTTTGTGTAGGCCTTCCTCTAGGGTATTCAGTAACCCCAAGGCTCCTTTTGAGTTGTGACTTCTATGGTGTGCCCTCCTGGTACATTCTTCTCTGAATCGAAAGAGTTCACATGAACACTCCTTGTGCTGGATACAAATGTTCCAATACCCTGTTGTGCACTCCTTGCATAGCCTAAAGAACCCAGAACAATTTAACAAACTCTCACAGATAGAGAATTATATCCTTACCCTACAGATGGAAACTAACACACATCTACAACATACATGAACACATAAACACACGAACAACATTCATAAAGCATTCACCACACAGGAATTTGTAAACAATGAAATCTGTTCTTTTGTATTAATATCAGAATTTCAATTACAATGTATGAGCTCAGACTGCAACTGAGTCTCGACTCTTCTCTCCTCTCCTATCAACAACTCTCAGCAACCTATCAACAACCTCTATTGGGCATATGTTACAAATATTTATACAAGAGGAGACTCATCTATTCTTTCCCTACAACTACTCTAGTGGTGTCTAATCACCATCAAAATGCCTATCTACTGAGGCAGATTACAATGAGTGGAAAATCTAGTCTGAATTGGATCTAGATCCCTCCTACTGTGAGATATTTAAGTCGACCTTATCTACATCCTGTACGAAGGCATGACTTGTCTCTACTCAAGCCTTACAACATACACTCGCATTAATTACAATTAAAATCTAAAATTAGAGAGAAAAATGAGAGGGATGGCCCCTCTCCCCTCCTTGAATGCCCACCAATGTGTTGAATAGATGGTGTGTGCTGAGGTGGAGAGATGCTCCTGCATCACATAGATATTGAGGAATCTTGGTCTAGAGAACATAGGTAAGGACAATTATCCAAAAATTATTGTACAACACAAAGGGGCTTATTGATCTAAAATTGATATGGCTATTGTATCCTTCTACTAAGAATATATATACACTTTGTGCAAACCTATATACACAACATAAAAACTAGGTTGAAGACAAATTTCTATTTTAAAAAACTTTTGTATATTTTCACATTCTATCCATTACTATCAATCAAATTTTTACATAAATATGTGCCAATCAATTTTTTACATATAAAACATGTTTTAATATTAATATTACCTACAATTTTACCAACACTCCTTGAGGTTGATTTTCATTAACACCATTCAAAGTTTTGAAAAACATCTATTTCAATATTTCTTCAATTATACAAGAGGAGGCCTCGTGGAAAATAGAACAAATCAATTTAATGGATGATTATTCTCTCTTATTGTCAATGAATGACCACTCTCTACTTTTATTTAGTGATGTTTTTTTATTATTTATTTATTTATATATGATAATTAAATTCAAATCAAGGATGTTTCTTCATTTCAAACTCTATGATTTATGAAAAATAATTCAAACTCTATGATCTATGAAAAATAAAAATAAAAATGTACATTTTAAAATTTTTAAAAATAAACTCTGTTTCAGTTATGTTTTAAAAAATGTCATCAAATTGAAAATTTTGATAAATAATGAAAAGTCAATGTGAAGACTATAATCTCTAAGTAACATGGAGTAATAACCAAATGTGAAAAACATGTATTCATTATTGGCTTCTAGGAATATAAGCATATAAACTTATTCAATCCACATGGTCCCTAAAATTTGCAACAGGTCAAGTTGAAAAACTTCTTTACATAAGCAATAATCAGCATATAAAGTATTTACATAAATGTTTCAACTAATTAATGGAAACAAAATAAAATATTAAAAACAAATTTAAATATTGTAATAGATATCTAAAACAAATTAGTAGTTTTCAAATTAGATCTCTACCAATAGTGTGGGTTAGTATTCTATGTTGTGATTGTCCATGAACATTGTGTTATTCTTATCTTCAATCAAATTTGATGGTAGGATTATTTGTTTGTTACGATATGAGTTATTGTCAAATATGATTAATAATTTATAATGATCATCAAAATTTTTCATTTAAACTTTAAAAATGCTAAGAGAGTTGTCGAAACCTTCAAATTTGAGGGGCAATTTTATTTTTAAATTCCTACCTTGATTGTCTTCCTTGGCTAGAAAATCCAATAACAATTATATCCAAATTTCTTGATCAACTTCCACATATTTAGATGAATTTTGTGATTTTCATTGTAGAAATATTCCCTTGCATAAACAAGAACTGTATAATTCTTGTCTATCACCAACTTGCAAAAGAAATCCATTAGCATAGAAGAGAACTTATGGAAGATTTTGTTAAGGCCTAGACAAAGCCCATGTTTTGTGTGAAACCCATTCTTAAACCCTAGATATTGAATTATTATATTTGTATGTAGGCTGAAACCCTTCATTGTACCCTTTCATTATAATTGTACCCTTTGTCTCCTACATATATCAAGGAGACCTACTATTGGCATCATCTTATCTCATCTCCTATTGTGTTCTAAAATGGATATATTGTAAAAGGAGGTTCCCCCCTCGAAGTGGAATGTATTAATTTAATTTTTATAATTTTAATCAATTGAACCATAACATTTGGTATCAAAGCATCGATCCTCTGGTTTTTCTTCTTGAAGCGAGGCATCCTAGAATTTTTTATATATTTTTTTCTCGGGGATGATTCAGATAGTGAAAATTAGAATTTACTTAGATGACATATCAAGGTACTTTTGATACAACCTTTGATATACATACCTTGTGATATATGATCAAAGTAACTTGTTCACAAGTACCTTGATATGTCATCTAAGTAAATTCTAAGTTTCACTATTTGAATCATCCTCGAGAAAAAATTATATACAAAATTCTAAGATGAGTTGCTTGGAGAAGAAAAACCTGAGGATCGATGCTTTGATAACGAGTGTTATGATCCATCCTCCATCCTCCATCCATTACATCACCCTTGAAATGGAATACAAAAGGTTTAAAAAGTGGAGGACCACATAGGAAACTAACAAGAGGTTCTCAAACTATTGAACGAAAACTTGGTTATGTCACAAGATAGGATGAAACAAGATGTAGATCAAAATAACAATGTAAGGGAATATGATGACTAGTTTAAAATTGAATTCAGAATGAATAAAAAACCATATATTTTATAGGCTATATATTCAGAATTATAATGACACAGAAGATCAAATTGTATCACATATACCTTGATATGTCATGTAAATAATCTTCAAGTCTAAGTCATCCCACATAAAAATTTATAGAGAAAACACTAATATGACTTTCTTGGAGAAGAAAAACCCTAGGATCGGTGCTCTGGTACCAAATGTTATGGAAGATATGAAATTTTCTCATCATATTCAAGCCAAGAATAAGGCTACCCACAAGTATACCATTGGATCATACACATGAAGCATATATTGTTTTGGGGTTCATAAGACAAGAATACCTGAACAGATAAGGTAGACACCTTAACAATTGGATGAAAGAAGAATAAAGGGATTATGTTTCAAATGTGACAACACATACAGTAAGGGGTATAAATGCAATGATAATAAATTATTCTACATAGGCTATGAAGAGGAAGAATATCAAGAATTGGAACAACCACAAGATATAGATGTAGAATATACTACTCAAACAATATTTTGTCATGCATTGGTCGACATTATTACTCCACAAACCCTCAATATACAAGGATACATAAANTTTGTCATGCATTGGTCGACATTAGTACTCCACAAACCCTCAATATACAAGGATACATAAAAAAAGCTAATAATATTGATTGATTTTGGTAGTACTCATAATTTCATCAATTACAAATTAGTAAAATATCTCAATTGATTTATTTATCCGACAACAAAGTTTCAAGTAATGATTTTAGATGGAGGTACCATAAATTGTTCTAGGAAGTGTCATAGTATTAATATCAACACAGGGAAGTTTTTTTTGGATAGTGCCATGATTTCCATCCAAATGGGTGGTGATGATGTTGTATGATGGTTCCAATGGTTACAATCATTGGAAACAATGGACCTTTATTTTCAATATCTTTTCATGATATTTTCCTCAAGTGGAAAGGAAATTGAACTTAGAGATATAAAAGGGAAAACCTCTATGGTGATAATCTTTAATAATATGAGAAAATTACTCAAAAAGGGACACCATGGTGTAATTGCACAACTTTTGTCACTTTATGTTCAAACATATATATCCTCTACTCCATTAGATATCCAAATAGTTATCAAAAATAATTCCAAGATATTTGCTGGAATTCCTAAGGGTCTTCCCCCTGCTCAAGATCATGAACATGTTATTCATTTTCAACCAGGAAGTGTAACACCGAACATTAGGCATTACATGTATCCATATGCATAGAAGAGTGAGATTGTGCATATGATCCAAGAAATTTTAGAGGCCAACATCATTCAACCTAACCAAATTTCTTCATCTTCACCAGTGGTGATTGTTACAAAAAATGATGGTTCATGGTGTATGTGTCCAAATTATAGGCAACTCAACAAAATGACCATCAAAGATAAGTTTCCTATTCTTGTCATTAATGAATTATTAGATGAATTGCAAGGATAAAAAATCTTAACTAAGTTGGATCTTCACTCAAGATATCATCGAATCAAAATGAGGCATGAAGACATTCCCAAAACATATTTTAGAATACATGAAGGTCATTAGGAGTTTTCGGTTATGCCATTTGGACTTACTACTGCACCTTCAACATTTCAAAGCTTTATGAATTCTATTTTCAATCCATTCATTAGAAAATTTGTGTTAGTATTTTTTGATGAGATACTAATCTATAACAAATCTTGGGAATATAATGCAAAACACGTTGACAGAGTATTAAAAGTAATGGAAGAGAAACAAATTTATGCAAATCCTTTGAGGTGTGCCTTTTGGGTTCAATAAGTGGAATATTTGGATCATATTGTATCTCATGAAGGTGTAAAAGTGGACCCTAATAGAATTAAAGCTATGAGGGAATAGCCAATTCCCAAAATTAAAGGATTCTTAGGATTGAAAAGCTATTACCACAAGTTTTTAAAGAACTATGGTCAAATAGCATCAACTCTAATAGAATTATTAAATAAGGAATAATTTTCTTGGACTGAATCATCAACCCAAAACTTTGAAAACCTTAAGGAGGCTATGTGTACAACTCCCATCTTGGCCACACCTGACTTTACAAACAAATTTATTTTGGAGTGTGTTGCCTCAGGCCATGGAATTGGTGTAGTTTTAATGCAATAAGGAAGACCCCTTTCCTTTGAAAGAAACCAACTTAAAGGAAAAAAATTACTCAAAACCATTTATGAAAATAAATGTTGGTCATACTAGATGTAGTTCAGAAATGGTTCCCTTACCTAATAGGAAGAAACTTCAAAGTAAAAACAGATCATGATAGTTTTAAGTACTTCTTAGCACAATGATTATATTAAAAAGAGAAACAAAAATGGGTTACAAAGATGCTAGGTTATTAATTTGAAATTGTCTACAAAAAGGAAAACATAATGTTGTGGAAAATGTGCTTTCAAGAAAAGAAGGAAAATATAAGGTTCACTATGTCCTATTTATATTACACAATATGATTGGGTGGAAGAAGTAAAGATAGAATAGAAGCAAGATCAAGAGGTATGCAAGATCATTCAACAGCTACAAGATGAATACAGTTCATTAGATAATTTTATATGGAAGAATGAATTGCTATGTTATCATGATTACCTATATTTATGTAAGAATTCCCAACTCAAACATAAGGTCCTTCTAGAATTTCACACTTCTCCTATAGGAGGACATTCAATATTCTTGAAAACATATCACAAGATAAGAAGGATTTTTTTGGGGAAGGTCTTAAAATTGATGTTCAAAAGTTTGTGTCTGAATTTTTTTCTGCCAAGAGAATAAGGGAGAAATAATCAAAATTCTGAGTCTCCTACAACCATTAGTTATACCAAGTCAACATTGGGAAGAAGTTTCAATGGATTTTATTACAGGTTTACCCAAATCCAAAATAAATATTGTCATCATGGTAGTAGTGGATTGATTGCAAAGTATGCCCATTTTTTCTCTCTTTCTCATCATTTTAAAGAAACTAGAATAGCCTCAACATTCATGGAAATAGTTCAAAAGCTACATGGATTCCCCAATATTAGTGTAAGTGAAATAGATCCGATTTTAATTGGAAATTTTTGGAATGAATTATTTTCTTATTTGGGTACTATTTATGTGGCATAATTTCCCTTCAAGTCCATATCTAATAAAAGTACACTTCTTGGATTTTTCCTCAAGTTTTGTTCTATTTTGTTTATCAATATGGAAAAAATATTCACAACTGAAGGTCTTCAGAAATGAGTAGTTTTCCTTTTTTCCTATCCATGCCTTCTCTAGAATTCCACCTCCCAAGGAACTTGAAGGCCCTTTGTTTATGAAGTAAATAGTACTATTTGTTGGGTATGTGTTATATTCTTTGCATGAGTAGTAGTGTCTATGTTGCATCAGGCGTGTAGGGGGGTTTGAGGGGGGTGAAATCCCCCTGCATGGGGGTTCAGTGGTAGCACATCCGAGAATTTTTTTTTCTTCAAGAAATGTGTCACATTTTTTCCTCGTTTTTCATGTTGCCTCGATTTTTGTGTCCATTGTTGGTCGGTTTTTCGGCACATGGTTTTTTCTGATGGTTTTCTATTTTTGGTTAAGGAATTAGGGTTGTTGACTAATCCAGGTCATTCGGTTAGGGTTTTGGATGCCGCTGGCACCTATATGTATATTATATTGTAAACAATGTATCACTATGAATGAATATAAAATATGTTGGTTTTCCTGGTTTGGTTTCCAAGGGAAAAATCTCTACGTAATGTTTGTATTTTCCATTGTATCTTTTCTGTTCTTTTACTAAAAATATGTTTGCAATAAATATTGTACAAGGTTAAAATCTACATTTAGTATCATATCTTTGTTGGATTTGGGGGGATGCCTTTGTGGTCAAGGGTTTGGCTTGGGACTATGATAATCCTTGTTAAAAGAAATGGTGAGCAATTTGAAAATGGAGATCGAGAATTTTAATGGGAAAAGTTTTGAGTTATGGAAGCTCAATATGGAAGATCTATTGGTGGAAAGAGATCAGTGGATCATGTTAGATCTAGGTACTGCACCTACAGGAATTTCAACGGATGACTGGAAAAAGTTGGATCGAAAGGCAAAGAGCACAATCTGACTGTGTCTCTCAGATTCGATATTACTGAATGTGTCAAAGGAAGCTACAACCAAGGATTTATGGGATAAGTTGGGGAAGTTGTATTAGTATAAGTCCCTAGTAAATAAACTGTTCCTAAGAAAGAAGTTGTATAACCTGAGGATGAGATACGGAGACTCGATGACAGAGCATTTCAATGCCTTCAATACTTTGGTAAGTCATTTAGTATCTGTTGAGATTAAAATTTCAGATGAAGATAAGTGTATCAATTTACTATGTTCTTTATCTGACTCATGGGATAGTCTGGTTGTGGCCATAGGTATAATACAAGTTCCTTGAAGTTTGATGAATTGGTCTCATCCTTTTTGTCCGAGGAGATGAGATGAAAGAATATGGAAGGAAAGAGCATGGACATATTATTTTCAAGAGGACACTCCCAAGAAAGAAAAAGATCTAAGCTCTAAAGTGGGAGATCTAAGTATAAGGGTATACATAAATCTCCCATAAATTTTGTAAAGGTATGTTGGAGATGTGGAAAAGAAGGGCACTACAAGAAGCAGTGTAAATCCAAAGTTGAGAAAAAGAAGGGATCTGAAGAATCTCCTTATACAGAAGAAAAGACCTCCAAGGAAGGAGGGGATGTGTACTTGTATTCTTCAATAACACATGCAGATTATGAGGCATGATTGGTTGAATCAGGTGCATCATTTCATATGAATCCCCATAGGGAGTGGTTTTTTGAATATGAAAGTTATGCTGAAGGTAATGTTTTCATAGGTGATGATTCGACAACCAAAATCATAGGATGAGGAAAATTCAATTTGAGGCTCATAGATGAAAGGATTAGAACACTTCCTGGTGTTCTGCATATCCCATGTTTGGCCAGAAAGTTGATTTATGTAAGCAAAATGGACGATGCAGGGGTAAAAACAATCATTGAAAAATAAACTTGCAGGATGGTTCGAGGAGCAATGGTGTTGTTGAAGGAAGTTCGATTTGGAACTGTGTATAAGATGCAAGGAAGAACTATTAGTGATGGATGTAATAGTTCCATTCTTCATGATAATGGAGTTGAAGAAGAAATAACTCCTACAGTATATGGAGAAAAGGTTATGTTGTGGCATCAAAGACTGGGGCATATTAGAGAGAAGGGTCTTCGACTACTACACAGTAAAGGTATGGTTTAAGGTATGTATAAATTCTCTATGGATTTTAATTTCTATGAACATTGTGTATATGGGAAGCAAAATCGGGTAAGATTCCCTTCTAGTGCATTGAGGGAAGAAGGAATTTTACAGTTAGTTCATTTTAACATCCATTGTTGGGACGTTTTTTGGCACATGTTTTTTGTCAACGATTTTCTATTTCTGATTATGAAATTAGGGTTTTTGACTAATCCAGGTCATAGGGTTAGGGTTTTGGATGTCATTGGCTCCTATATGTATATTGTATTGTAAACAATGTATCACTACGAATGAATATAGAATATGTTGGTTTTCTCGGTTTGGGTTTCCAGGGGAAAAATATTTGTGTAATATTTGTATTTTCCATTGTATCTTTTTTGTTCTTTTACTAAAAATATGTTTGCAGTAAATATTGTACAAGGTTAAAATATACACTATTATGACATGAACAAAACTTGAGATGGTCACATACCCAAAAGGACAAAAATATGAAGTTTCTTCAGTCATATTTCTGCTACTTCTGCAAGTAGTTCTAATATTCTTTTGGATTCATAATTCAATTGCAACCTTTGTTTAATATGCATTGTTTTCTTCCTTAGTGTTAAGACTTGTACCTTCAAATTTACCACTTTCTTGAACAGGGCTGCATTTCTCTTCAATTTTGACTGGGCATTGGAAAGGGATGCACATGCATTTTGTCTGGCTAGTTTTCATTATTTAAAGTGTTTCATGGATTTGTCATATTATATCCTATTTTCTTCCCCGAGCTGAATGATTTGATCTTGAGCTTCCCTCAACTACTTATTAAGCCATCTTATGTTCTTTTCTCCTTATGTGGTTGAAGTAGGAGGTCTCTCACTTGCTGCTAGCTTGCCCTGTACCTCTGGACTATTATTTCTGGTTGAGGATCTTGTCAGAGGTGTTGTGATATTGGCTACAACTATGGTCTTAGGGTTTTGAAAAATTCCCTTTCCTTTTGACATGTCTTGCATGGGGTTTGTCTTGTTTTGTGATGCTTTTTCCTCAAAACCTCTCTCATCTAGCTTCCTCTTCAGCTCTCTTCTCTCTTGGTAAAACTGAGAAATCACATGATGAGCCTCTATAAGTTGTTGTTGCATTCCCCTAAATTATGAGTCTTTGTCTCCTTATTTGGTTTGGCCTTCATCCATATCCTGAGCTGCAACCTCAACATATTTTTTCTGTACTGTAGTTGTAGGAATTCTTCTAGCTCTTGACCTTGTGGTTGGCCTTCTAGGTGTCTGGGTCTCTTTTGGTTCATCGGTAAACAATAGCTTCCTACCCTTTTTTGGAACTGGTTGGTATGGAGGAGAGCCTTCAACTTCCTTTCCTTTTCCTTTCTCTACAACACTTTCTCCCTTTTGACCTGAGCTTCTAGGAGACAATATTTCAGCACACAATGGGGTATCTCTTTTGGGGTCAAGGGGAATATTGGCCGAGGACAAGAAATAATCCCAGTCCTTGTTTAGCTTTTTGATTTCCTCAACAACTAGTAGCTTCACTAAGGAAAATTGGAATAATCTACTCTTAAGTTGGTCAACCATGGCTTGGAACTTGTCTGCTATCTTTTCTAAGCTTCTATATAGGTAAAAATGTAAGTTGAGAGGGTTTTTCCCTGTGAAATGCATGAGGAGTCTCACATGGTGCTGGTATACCTTATCAAACCTAGCCTCACAAGTAAAATATCTTTGTATGACCCTCAATATCTTCTCATAGGGATCTAGAACATACTCCCTAGGAATGGGGGCTCCTATCTTCTGATTTCTATATTTAGCCTTGAGGAAATCAATGTAAAACAAAAAATCCAAAGGCATACCTTTAAAAAATATTTCCCCTAGGATTGGGATCTTTGTAGCAGTAACTATTGTCCCCTTTGACACTGGGAATATGACCCCAACAACTGTTGTCTGGAAACCATTGCAATTGAGGTAAAAATCCTTTGTTAGTTGTTGGTTATATCCTTGAATTTTCTCACAAAATCAAATTCACCTGGCCTACTCAAAAGAAAGTCTGAACGCAGGGTCTGAGTTCACCAAACTGAGGCTCTATGGCTCATACCTTAACACATTCCATCATTTGTGCTTCTTATTCTCCTATGTTTTCATAGATGAATGAATATATCTAGAAGATGGATGTGAATCTGTGGCAGGCGGAGAAGTGCTCAAAACCTAACAGGTAAGTTTGAGCAGCAAGTCTAACAGAGCTAGGGTTTGTTTCAAAACAATATGAAAACCTTTTTTGTGTGAGAGGCAGGTTACTTAGAAAGGTATTAGTGTGGGGTAATCAGGTTTTAAATGTGTTTATCACATCTGGTGACTGAGTATTAGATGAGGAGAGGGAACATCAACATTCGTATTTGCATAGCGAGGAGCATAAGAGAATAGTTTCATAGCGCGGAACAAGGTTTGCATAGCATGGGATTTTGGAGCTTGCACAAGAGGGAAGAAACCAACTTACAGGTCTAGAATGCATGCAGAGGGATGACAGATGATGGAGAAGGATGTAAGATTTTATGTGGAGAGGTTTTGAGAGGAAATAGTATTCGTTTGAAGTGAAAATACCCATTATATCATTTAAGTGACTTGCACACCACGCACAACTTTTGATCTTTCCAAGGTACATATAACATAAAGAACCATCAAGCACTTGGACTAAATTCATTACATGCGATCATGCTCATTAACATGATTTGACAAGACCTACCTCCTAAACTTATGAATTTACATATGACATATCATTTCCCTTATATGAAGTCATTTTGGACTTCAAAACAAGGACCCTTGCAAAATCTTTCATGATGACAAACAACCCATGGACCTTCTAATGACTTATTCACCTTCATAATATGTGATGATATACACAAACCATTGAATCAGACTTGTGATTTTGACTCTGATTTGACATGCACTTTACCCTATATTTTATCAATGACCTAAGGATTCTTGAGCCATCCCATGAATCCTTATATACAAAAATTGTGAATCAATTTAGGAATGCCTTGGTATTCCTAAGAACATGGCATGACTTTTCAAACTTTAGAAAAAATCTAATTCTTACCCTAAAAATATTGATGCTAACAGGTTTGTTTGGGTGACACGACCCATGAAGGGGCATGACAATTCATTTGGACATGGGTTCATGAAGGGGCATGACACCCACAAAGCATGCAATGGTTCACATGGTGACCTTTGGAGATCCCATAAGAGAACAAGGTATCCACGGGGTCTTCACTCAGTGAACATATGACATAGCACCTGTGTTCGTGGGGTATTAAATAATATCCCTAATTTCACTAGATATTGATAAACACCTTCCAAAATCCTTTTGTTAAAACCCCCTCCCAATACATATTTCCAATAAAATAAACCCCTATTTTAACTAGATACCCCTTTTTATACCTCCTAATACCTATAAACCCCTTGAAACCCCACATCGTACCCCCCCCTCCTATATCTACAATGCATTGACCCTTTTTNTTTTCACAATTAAAAACCCCGCTTTATGATGAATGTAATAAGATGTTTTTCAATGAGGTGAAACCCTAATGATGGGAGCACAACCAAGGAAGGAAAGTTTGGCATAGCTCAGAGACAAAGAGAGCTATGAGATTCTGAGGCATATGAAGAGGAGGATCTCTCTCAAGGAGCCAAGTCACTCCACTCTGGGAGGACTTGTGCTTCCTTGAGGATGAGGGTTTAACGAACATATTTGGGTGAATTTCTCTTTGTAATATTTTGGTTGATTCTAGAAACACAGGTCTATTAGAGGCATGTGTGAGGAAGAACTAAAATCTGTGAAGTCTATGGAAACGAAGAGGAAAAATATGCAAAAACAAAGAGATGACAAGTTT